>JAJONR010002616.1:0-65199 GCA_029582245.1 Solanum etuberosum | reverse complement strand
AATTTTTCTTTTGTAAATCTCTTGTAAAGTTCCAAAGATTATACAAGCAATTGTTTGTATACTATTCCGGCCATCGGAGATCAAGGTATATTTTATTTCTTTTCATTTTATTCTTACTCCTTCTCTTTCTCTGGCCGCGACTATGTCCGGCTAAAAGATTCATATCTATGTTGACTAATTAGATCATATTACATAGACTCCATGAAAGTTTCAAACTTTATCAAAATATAAAGGGATTATGTTATAGCTTTTTAGCTTGGTTCTGAGATGGTGGTACAGTCGACCTAGTACTACTCTTATTGGCTTTGCCTTAGTGGCTACGTCTAGCAAGCTGTGTGACCTCAAAATCCCGTAAAAAAAAGAAAAGGGGCGCGAATGGTCTTGTACAGTTAGAACCGCTGGACACATGGGCTCAATAAAGAGTATGTATTACAATAATAGTAATAATAATAATAGTAATAATAATAATAACAATAGTAATAATAATAGTAATAATAATAATAATAATAATAATAATAATAATCGTAGTAATAATAACAATAACAATAATAATAATAATAATAATAATAATAATAGTAATAATAATAATAATAGTAATAACAATAGTAATAATAATAGTAATAATAATAATAGTAATAATAATAATAATAGTAATAATAATAATAGTAATAATAATAATAGTAATAATAATATTATAATAATAATATTAATAATGATGATAATAATAATAATAATATTAACAATAATAATAAAAATAATATTATTAATAATAATAATAATAATAGAAAACATAGGAAATTCATAGTTTAAAAATGTGAGGGAACCCCTCTATTTAAAGACAAAAAGGGTAGTATGAACAGGTGGTTATTATGCCTTATCAAAAAAGGCACAATCCTTCAGAAAAGTCACAACCCTTTGATAAGATTACAACTCATTGGAAAAGTCATAAAATTTTGAAAAAGTCACAACTCTTTTAAAAAGATACAATCCTTCTATACGAAAAGATGTATGCTTTAAATATGTTTTATAATATAAATAAATGTATTATAATATAAAATATAAAGGATATACTAAATTAGTTGTTTTAAGTTGGGGTAATATAGTAATTTAATATTCAAGTTAGGGAGTTCATGTTTTTAAGATAGTATTGAAGAATATATATATTTACTATTAATTAATGTGATATACACGTGCAAGTGCAAAACACATAAACTTAACTAATATTATCTAAATCTCAAATTCATGATAATAATTAGCATTTAATAACAAAGTCACACAACCATGTTTGGCTGAGGTTGACCAACAAAGTCACATGACCATGTTTGGATGAGGTTTACCAACAAAGTCACACGACCATGTTTGGATGAGGTTGACCAACTTTTTATTTATTTCTTATTTGACCCTTATAGCTTTTTTATCCTAAAAATAAGCTCCTTTGGAGCTTTCTCTTTCGGTCATTGCATTGTTCATACACTTCACGTAACACTCTAAGCTATTGTTCCTTTCAAGGGAGAGAAGAAATCCCTTGAAAGATCCTCAAGATGGGTAGAAAAATAGAGATGAGGAAAATAGAAGAAATGACGAAACGGCAAGTCACATTTTCTAAGCGACGTAGTAGTTTACTAAAGAAGGCGGCGGAGATTGCAATTTGTTGTGATGTGGACATGTTGTTTGTTGCGTTCTCGCCTGCTGCTCGGCTTAGTAAATTCTGTAGCCAAAAGAGGTATTGCATTTACGATTCTGAAAAATACGTATGAATATTCCGTTACACTGTGCTAGTTATTAATCTATAAAACAATTAGCTTGATTGATTTTTTTACTAAATTTTTACTTTTGTAGAATTGAAGACATGCTTCAACGCTATGTTAAGCTTCCCGTTGAGAGGAGATTGACGTACATTAACTTTTCCTAGATTTTCTTGAAATGAATTTTTTAATTAATTTTGCTATTAGTAACTTATACTGTAGCACTAACTTATGAGTTTTTTTTCTTTTGTTGAGGTTAGTCACATGGCCAATGTTCAGGTACTTTACACTTTTACCTATTTCTTATCGATATGTATTTGCAGGAATTTCTTGTGATCTAAAATTATGTCTTGTTTCTATTAATGTGAATTAATTCGTCTAATCTTTAAATGAATGTGAAACTAACTAAAGCTTGAAATGAAAATCAGTACTCTCTCCATTTTAATTTGTTTGTCTTATTATTTTTAATCTCTTTTAAAAAAAAAGTTAAGTTAGGTCTTGAACTTAACTCATACACCAAAAGCTAACTTAAAGGGAGGAAGATTGTTTAAGCCTTATAAGGATTATCTTCTCCTCCCCACTCACGCCCAGATCTAGATTTTCCTTATCCGAGATTTAATTTATCACTCCACCACCACTCCATTTAGATTCGTACATTTTTTTATCCAATGTTCCATTTATCATCCCCCCCCACCACCCTCATTCTGACATTTTTATCCGGAATTCCATTTATCACCCCCACCATCAGATTGGGATCAAAGGATTTCCACCCCGCAACTGTCCTGTTTTCTAGGGCATACATCAGGATTGACTCTGATACCATGTAAACTTAATTAGGTCTTGGTCTAAATCATACCCTTAAGATAATTTAAAGGGAGGATTACCTAGTCAAATAAGGAGACCAGGATTTCATTTATTCACTGATGTAGGACATTCAGTTCCTTTATCAAAATGATTTTTTAATCCATTTTCGGCAAATCCTTAATTTCAATTTTCAATGTAACTTATGTATGCCATGTTAATACATTCTACTTATCTTTAGTTTAAGATCATAAGATTTAAAGTCTTCTTTACTTTATTAAATTGTATCAAGACAAAATCAGACAAATAAATTAAAATAAAGTGAGTAATAATTGAAAGATTCAGAAAATGACATCCTCAAAATTAACAAAATCCTAAATAATTTTTAGTTAATTTTAATTCATTAAAGACAAGAAGTTTGACTTAAGGCAAAAAGTGTATAATTGATAGAGAGTTGTAATAAAATTTAATTATTGGGATCAATTTTACTCACCATTTATTAATAGTTTTTTGGTAAATAAATGAAGGAAAAGGTGACAAAACTAAGGCAATTGAACCACATCGGGGGAGATGTTAGCATGCTACACTTTCTTGATAAACAATTTGGATCTCTTTTCTTTCTCACTTCTTCCTTTGTTTTATTTATTGTTCTCTCTAATTATATTTTGTTTAATGTTATTTACAAAAATTGTAGATTTTAAAAGTATATGTATAAAGAGAGTAACAAACGATAAAAATGAATTGAAGAGAGAATTAAGAGCTTAATTTTGAAAAGAATACTTTGAGAATTAGAAAATTTATTACAGAAAAATGAATAAAATACATATTGAAATCAAAAGTGCTTATTAAAATGAAAATTTAAAAATTAATATGGGTGACAACTTATTACTTTTGACTGATTTTGATTCATAGACACTTAGCTTATAAGTGCTTCGACTACTAATTACAAATATTTAAATAAATTAATTTGGCGAGCCTATAAACTTTAAAATCATATCCATATTATTATTATTATTATTATTATTATCATTATTATTATTATTAAATAATAATAATAATAATAATAGTACTTTGTATTTTACGCTTATATAATATAATAAAGAAAAGCGATTAGAAAGTCAACCAAAGCATAATTAACAAAATCTTTTCTGACTAGGGAAATATATAGACGAGCAACTAATTCTTTAGTATAGTATTAATTAGCTTTAATTCTTTAGTATAGTGTTCATTAACCTATAAGTGTGGCACCAACAATTACAAGATCAAGCTCATGAGTGTAATCCTAAAAGTAGAGTCGCGGGAGAATAAGATGTATGTAACCTTACTCCTATTTTTATAGTGTATAGAAGTTGTTTCTGATTTATAATCGACAATCCTCCTCCATTATCTTATCTTGAGACCGGCAATGTGAACGAGTTCACATGGACGGAGTTATATAAGCGTTACACAATTTTAATTTATCATAATATTAAATATTACCTAGTACCTCATACTTGATTTCTTTTGTATTAAGTAAAATTGACTCTCACTAATGAATTAAACTCTTTCATGATGGTTGCCTTTGGATGATTGTTGCTGGTGCCTGAATTTCTACAGGATTGAGGTGAGCAGAACTTAATTTGATGTCTCTCTTATTGTCAAGTTTAAAATTGAATTATAAGTCATTTTTCTCTTTTCAATCTATCCTTTCTATTCTAGCTAGTGTTGTGTTAATGAAGTGAGACATTGAAATAAAAATAATAATAGTCTTAGCTTAATAAAGAAATATTAATTATTATTATTATTAGAGCCATGAGGAAAGTTGATAAAGTCATTTTAACTTGAAATTCTTTGATGCAGAATCTAGAGCTACAAATCAAGAAGAGCACATTGGAATTGCAAATTGTGGATGCTAACATAAGGTTATTTGATTTAGTATCACAAGTGTTTTCCTTTTTAGTTCTTCTTAATTGTAACATCTCGGCTGAATATATCCACTTTTCCTTCAACATTCATTTAGACATTTAGATTATAGTCCATTTCAATTGTCTAAATGTAATACACTAACAAGTTAAAGAAGTTGTTGATATATGCAGCCTAATTATTTTTTTAGAAACTATGTAAATCTTAATTAATGTCAAATGAATTGTGATAAGATGGAATTGGAGAAACAAGGAAACATGGATGTTCAATTTGCTGCGCAACAAACAACTCTCCAGCAGTTTGATACTAATAGTTGGATTAATCCATACAGGTCATTAATTTTTTTCATATGATATTTTTCTATGAAAATTCCCTCTCCTTTTTTTGTTTAGTTTTATTATTTCGTTATTATTACAGTTCAAGTATCCAAGGGAGCATATATCAAGATCGGATTGACAAAGGAAAGAGAGTAGCAAATAATTTTAGTAATTACACATATACCCCTGCCTGTGCAAGTTCTTCACAGTCTAGGAATATACCATTTGCAAGTTCTTCACAATCTGAAAATATACCATTTGCAAGTTCTTCACAATCTGGAAATATACCATTTGCAAGTTCTTCACAATCTAGAAATATACCATTTTCTCAAATTCAAGATCCGTCACCTTATATCCCATTTCAGGTAACACCTTTTTAATGTGTAGTAACTAAGATTTTCTTAAAAAGAACGAGATATTTTATTAATTTTTTTTATACAATTATTTTTATTTTCAAAATAGAGCCAATAACAAAAGATGGTGATAGATGTCCAGCAGAATTCGACACAAACATTTGAAAAATCACAGGTACATTAATATTCTTGAAATATTATTCCTTGTTAAATACTACCCCACCCCACTCCCATCCCTTGTACTAAACTAGTTAAGTTATATATTTTGCAGGCACAAGTGACTTTTGGTGAAAGTAGTGACAACTCAATTATGAACTTCTGGCAAAATATTTGCGTTTCTACAAGGTTTCTTTCGATAACCTTTGATTCGACAATCTATTATTGTTTGAGAGATAATATTTTATCTTTTAAAAAAGAATGATGAAATGAGAATTATAACAATCAATGCATCTTAACTCTATACGAGATCATATTGTTATAAAAAGCAGACTACTAAAATAGTAATAATATCCTATAAAATGAGACAAATGATTATATTTTATTATTTATGTTGGTATTGTTCTTGTTTAACATTATATGATTGCTAAGCGCGCTCTCTCTCTTTCTCTTTCTATCTCCAGGCCTAACTCGAGTCCACTCATCACTACGGGCACACAATTGAACAATCCCTCCCAATTAGGGTTGGACTATACCCATTCAGATTGGAATGACAACTTTAATAATAACAACAACATCAATCACATCATTCGACAGAATGATCATTCTTCAGTTCAAAGTGATGCAATAGCTCCTAATGTTAATGGATTTAACAATTTCGTGGAGGTTACTTCAAATTGGAATGACAACTTTAATAATAACAACACCAACAATCAAATCATTCAAGATAATGATCATTCTCCAGTTCAAAGCGATGCAATAACTTCTAATGTTAATGGATTAAACTATTCCATGGAGGTTAGTTCAAAGCTCTATTCTTATTATTATTGAGTAATTAATTTTATTTGTGTGTTTATAAATTTATTTTTATTATATTATTCACACAAATACTCACTTTAAATATTTTATCACAATGATCAGGAGAATACCATGGGAAACAATGAATATCATGTTGAAAATACACTTGAGACTGATGCATGAGAATGAGATGATGTTTTCCTCAATGAAGCTTTAAATGGGGAAGAATTCAGAAATTTGGATTGATCAATCAACGACAAATAATCTTTTTTTAAATGTCTAGTTTCTTTATCTTTGGTTCATTTAATAGATCATAGACTCTTGATATTTTAGTTTTTAATTTACTTATTTCAGTATGTAAGACATCATCTTAAATGCGTGTAGGGTGTCCTACATATGTTGAAGTATGAATAATAATAATAAGGAGCTAAGAATGTTAGAAATAAATTGTATATTGGCAACATCATATGTATTACTACTTCATATTATCAATAAGTTGTCCATTTAGATTTTATGTAAAGACTAAATCAAATGGTCAAAATCCAATCGTCACATTCAAGGGTGGATGTCTTTTTAGTGATTTTTGACTCTAGGCAACAACTCACTTGTGAGATTAACAGTAGGGATGAGTTACCATTACCACATTTTAGGCCAAGTGCAAAGTCCCGTTAAGAGAACCATATTATGTGAAGAGAATTGAAAATTATTCTATCAACACGCGACATTGATGAATGGTTATGGATGAATTTAATTGTATTTCAAATCCTATAGAAAACAGAGCAAGTCATTCCTTGACCGCAAGATACAATGAACTTAATGAAATAGGTTTCATTGGGTCTGTAACGTGGTGCAATTATAAAGTGCTTGAATGGACAATAGGTAGAGTTCTTATTAATCAAAATATGCTGCAAAAACTCCTTGATACTTTTGTTCAAGGTTGGAAGTCAAATTCCAGGTCTGGTCCTATTTAAGATGGTGACGTTTAAGAAAGGTTCTGAAAAATACTATCAGGATCCGATCCGATCCCTCGAGTCATGATGGCACCTACTATAACCCACCAGTAATTAATCAAACTCGTACTCAGAATGACTAGTAATGAATACAAGGGTAGAACTAAGCACAACCAACACTAGAAAATATAATAAGACAGAAGTGGAAGCAAACAAAATCTATATACAATAGAATCCATCCAGAAAACCTGGAAATCATGAGTACAAAGTTGTCTAATATGAAAAATAAAAGTCCCAAAAGTGGATCACAACAAGTGATCTCAAAAGGCAAAAAACTAGCTAGACATATATACAGAAGGAGACGGACTGATCCAGAACGCCAAGTGCTCACCCTCGTCTTTGATCCCCAAAAGCTGCAAAAGATGACATGAACAATCACCACTTGTAGCTGGTACTAGGATATGCATCACGAAACACATGCAGAGAGTAGAATGAGTACCAAAATAAAGGTACTCAGTAGGCATCAAAGGCCAACTAAGCAAGAAAGGTAAAAACCATATGAAAATATAGAATACAGACACAAACAGAGGTCGAAGCGGATATGAAAGAGAGCACACGAGCATACCAAAAGAAAATATAAGTACAACTAAACTAAACCTAACTTGATCCCTATAATCCCATAAAGCACACTTGTGCGCAAGTTTGAATAAAACTCGAACGGACCCTATAAGCCCGATAGGTACACATATTAGCTAAGACTACGAGAGTGAAGTGCCTCTAATCCAGATCCAATAAGTGTATGCTAGGCCTTAAACCCCAAGTGATGGCCTCTAACTAGAGGTAATGACCACGAGTCATAAGCATCAACTTCAAAGTGGAAATAAAAACCTCTAACTAGAAATAACAACCTCAAATCGTAAACATCGACCTCGAACCAGAAATAACCAAAATATCTAGTCAACTCCCAACCCAGTTAGAAAGAGTGACAAGAGGCATGTGTAACACCTTGGATTTCGATAAGGGAATAGGTGGCATGAATTTTCACTACTGGTTTAGGTCTACGAGACCAATCTACGATTCATAGAAATTTCAACGGGTCGTAGACCAGTCTCGTAGATATGAGAAAATATTTTTTGAAAATCAAGTCCCAGTACCCCATCCTACGATTGACCAGGACAGTCTGTCAAATGGCCTACGAGTCGTATATGGGTCTCGTAGGTTGGTCCCAAACTCAGTGAATTTTTGAAGTTAAAGTTGAGTTCTACGATTAGGGTCTATGGACCGTAGGAAGTCATATGGACCGTAGAAGGGTCTCATCAAAAGTTGGGTGATTTTTAGGTCCCGGTACTTGGTCTACGTTGACTAGTACGGACCGTAGAAAGATCTACAGTCAATAGGTCTAACTTAGGGGTTTTTGGGTCTTTTCCTAAATGTTCTAAACCCATACCATGTCATTTTGGCTTCAACCCTAAGCCCTATATAATGTTTTTAAGTCCTAAATCTACACACTGAAAACCCATTCTCCCATTTCCCAAAAACCCAAACATATTCAATCTCCTAAATTCCCTATCAACCTAAGGAAGAAAAAGAAGCTAGGGTTCACTCCAAGGTCATCAATTCACCATTCATCTTGGGCTTTGAGTAGCAAGGTATGTGGGTATTCACCCATGGAGTCCATTCCTCCATGGGGTCCCCAAGAGTTTCAATTTCTCAATCTCAAATTCAATTGATCAAATTAGGGTTCTTCTTAATTTATCATGGGTTTATCCAATTATGATTTAAATTGTTATTTCAACATTATATCACATGATTTAATGTAATTACATTATATTTAGTTGAAATTATATGGACCCATGCATGATTTATGAATTCTAACTATGAACCTATGAAGAACCCATGAACTTACTAACAATGGATTTTAGAAGGTTATGCATGCCTTATGAAAATGATGTTTATGATGATAGGGTGCTTTTAGATGAAAGTATTAATGTTGTTGTGAAAGGTTTACACACATACGAATATAATCATGGTTGTGAAAGATATTTCTCACGTATGAATTCACATTGGTGAAAGGTTTTCTCACTTATGTTCGAATTGTATTTTAAGGAGCTATTCAATGTTTTGATATTTAAGGTGTGTATTGGTATTGATCATTAAATTTCCTATATTATAATGATATTTAATTTTTATCTATTCTGTTGGGATTTAGACTTAGCACAGAGAGGGCTTTGAGGTAGAGGCTCAAATAGGGTAGTCTCAAGTAGCAACCTCTAGTCCCTAACTGTGTGCCCCCGTAGGATTGTCTTAATGACCTAGCTAATGGATCTACTTTAGCAAAAGGTGATGTGTATGGATTCTACCTTGGCAAGTAGAATCCCTTACTTTCGGCATGAGGAATATACCGGATTCCATCATGTAGCTCTCATGGTCTTATTGTCGGTTAAAGCTAATATCCCACAAAATGAATATCTTTCTCTAAAAAAAAACATTTTATGCCTCTTATTTTAAATGTGTTGATCATATCTTATGAGATACATATTGTTGCTTCCTTAAGGTTTTAAATGCTCCAATGTTGGTCATATCTCACATGTTTAAAGTTCTTCTTTTTATCATTTTTATTTATGTATATTGCCCCATACTTCGTACATTCCATGTAATAATGCATATTTGTGCCAGCATTGTCTCATTAATATAGGGTCCGATTCTCCCACTTCTCACACTCGTGGCTAGTTAACTATTCTATCAAATTCAAGAGTTGGTGAGTCCTCAAGTTCCGAGGACCAAGACACTTTGTTTGATTTATGTCTTTCTAGTGTTCGAATGATGTATGTGGTGTATGGGTTACGTCCCAACCACTTTCTTTGATATTTTAGATGGCTTGTGACTATGTTAGACTTCCGCTTTGTTGAACTCTTTTGGAATATGCAATGCTACTTTTGAAATCTTAATTTCTATTATCTGTATGATGCATGCTAAGTGGCTTGTGTAGGGCCTTTCGGGGATCTATACACCATGTTACACCTAGGGTAACTTTGGGTCGTGACAAACTTGGTATTCAGAGCACAAGGTTTAGAAAGGTCTTAGGATGTCTCACAAGCCCCGTCGAGTAGATTCTTATTCATGAGTGTGAAGTGCGCCACATTTATGAATAGGAAGCTATAAGACATTTAGGAAATTCTACTTCTCTCACCACTCTAATTTCGTGTGATATAGTTTAACTCTATATGTATATCTTGTAATCCTTATCCGATGCTTTTCAAGATAAGGCCCCTCGAAAAGCATATATTAGAAGGAATGTGAATAAGAGTATGAAACAAGAAGCTTCTCAAGTTCCTCAAGTTCCAGCCGACCCGTTGGCCGAACAAGTGACTAATGCAGAGTTCTGAGCTCCTTTCAAGTGTTGGCTTAAGCTATGTCAGCTCACGCCAATAGAGAGGCTAATGCTCCTGTGAACCCAAATATGGGTACGGTGGCAATAAGGGTGAGAAACTTCACTAGGATGAATCCCCCGGAGTTTCATGGTTCCAAGATTTAGGAAGATCCTCAAGAGTTCATTGATGAAGTGTATAAGGTTTTGATGATCATGGGAGTGACATCGGTGGAGAAGTCAGAATTGGCCACTTATCAACTTATGGGTGTTGCTAAAGTTTGGTTCAATCAATGGAAGGAATAGAGGGCGGTTGATGTGGGTCCTCTTGATTAGGAGAAGCTTAAGGTCGATTTTCTTGATAGGTTCTTTCCCTTTGAGATAAGGGAGGAAAAGGTACTTGAGTTCATAAACCTTCATCAATGGAATATGAGTCTGAAAGAGTATCCTTTGAAATTCACACAATTGTCCAAATATGCTCCTACTACCGTTGTCGATCGTAGGAAAATATTAGCAAGTTTGTTTCGGGAGTGTCCAAAATGGTGGTTAAGGAATGTCGTACCGCCATGCTTATTAAGGAAATAGACATTTCTCGTTTAATGATTCATGCTCAACAAATTGAAGAGGAGAATCTTAAGGGAAGATCTAGGGAGGCAAAAAGGGCAAAGACCGTGGATGGTGACTTCTCACATTCAAGGTCCAATAAACATGTTCATCTTAGGTTCTGACAAAGGTTTTCTAGTCTAGGTTCCTCCAATGCTCCCACTTTTAAATTCAACAAAGAAAAGGTGTATAGCCCTAAGCCTCAAGGAGTAAATGCTGGTGGAAATGGATCTTTGGTTCTGGATGCCTAAAGTGTGGCAAGAGTCATTCGGGAAAATGCTTGATGTGTATAGATAATTGATTTGGTTGTGCTAAAAGTGGTCACCGCTTGAGAGATTGTCCATCTAGAAATGATAAGGGAAAGGATGGTAGGCAAGCTCAGCCTAGTGGTTTGGGTTCATGTGCTCCAAAGAAAAAACCGATTTTATGCACTTAAAACTCAGCATGATCGAGAGGTTTCTCTCAATGTTGTTACCCATATGTTTTTCATATTGATGTTTATTCTTTTCTTGATCCTGGTGCTACTTTATCTTTTGTAACGCCATATATGGCTATGAGGTTTGGTGTTTCTCTAGATGTATTGTTAGACCCTTTTTTGTCTCTACTCCTATTGGTGAATCTATTGTTGATAATAGGGTCTATAGAAAGTGTCCCATTTCCTTATCCCATAGATTCACACATGTTGATCTAGTAGAGCTTGATATGTTGGATTTCAATGTTATTCTTGGTATGGATTGGCTCCATTCTTGTTATACTTCTGTGGATTGTAGAACCGGAGTGGTTAAGTTTCAGTTTCCAAATGAGTCTGTCCTAGAGTGGAAAGGGGGAAATTTTATACCTAACTGTCAGTTTGTTTCTTATCTTAAATCTAGGAAGATGATTTCTAAGGGTTTTATTTATTGTCTTGTTCAGATTAGGGATACGGATTCTGAAACCCCTACTCTCAAGTTGGTCCCCATTATAAATGAGTTTCCAAAAGTGTTTCATGATGATCTACCCGGTGTTCCTCCCGCAATGGAAATAGACCTTGGTATTGACCTTCTCCTAGATGCAGAACCTATCTATATCCCTCCTTACTGTATGGCTCTGGCAGAACTTAAGGAATTGAAGGAGCAACTGAAAGATTTGTTGTATAAGGTTTTCATCTGAATGAGTATCTCTCCGTGGGGTGCTCCAATTTTGTTTGCTCGTAAGAAGGATGGTTCACTTGGCATGTGTATTGATTACCGGCAATTGAACAAGGTTACTATTAAGAATAAGTATCCTCTCCCAAGGATCGATGTTTTTTTTATCAACTCCAAGGAGTGAGTTTTTTCTCTAAGATTGACCTCTGGTCGAATTATCACAAATTGAGAGTGAAAGAAATTGACATTCCGAAGATTTTTTGAACTAGCTATGGTCATTATATGTTTTTGGTAATGTCATTTGAGTTCACCAATGCTCTGGCCGCATTCATGGACTTAATGAAGAGAGTTTTTAGACAATACTTCGATATGTTTGTGATTGTGTTTATGACATCTTAGTTTATTCACAAAGTGAGGATGATCATACCGATCATTTGAGGATTGTGTTGCAAGTCCTCAAGAACCGACAATTATTTGTGAAGTTTAGTAAATGCGAGTTTTGGTCGAGATCCATGGATTTTCTTGTTCATATTATTTTCGGTAAGGGTATTGAGGTAGATCCTACGAAGATGGAAGCGGTTAAGAATTGGCCTAGACCTCTATCCCCTTCGGATATTCGAAGCTTCTTGGGTTTGTCCGGGTATTATAGAAGGTTTGTGGAAGGGTTTTCTTTGATTGCCTCTCCATTGACCACATTAACCCAATACATGGTAAAGTTCTTATGGTCGGAAGCTTATGAGAAGAGTTTCCAAGAGTTGAAGGATAAACTCACTTCGGCTCCTATTCTGACATTACCGGAAGGGTCAGATGGTTTTGTGGTGTATTGTGATGCTTCATGGATTGGTGTTGGTTATATTTTGATGTAACATGGGAAAGTCATTGCCTAAGATTCAAGGCAATTGAAAGTTCATGAAAATAATTATCCAACTGATGATTTGGCGTTAGCGGATGTGGTGTTTGCTCTAAAGATTTGGAGACACTACTTGTACGGTATTTATGTAGATGTGTTCACCGACCACAAGAGTTTGAAATATATGTTCACCCAAAAGTACTTGAATCTTCGCCAAAAGAGGTGCCTTGAGTTGTTAAAGGATTATGACATGAGTGTCTTATATCATCCCGAAAAGGCAAATGTGGTGGTTGATGCTCTTAGTCAGTTATCAATGTGAAGTGTTTCTCATGTGGAAGATGATAAGCAAGAGTTAGTCCGTGTTGTTCACAGATTGGCCCGATTGGGTGTTCGGTTGGTTGATTCTAATGAGGGTGGTATTATTGTGCATAATGGTTTAGAATCATCTTTTGTATTGGATGTGAAGGTTAAGTAAGACCTTGATCCAATATTAGTTGACTTGAAAAAGTTGGTTTTTGAAAAAGCCATTGAGGCTTTCTCCCAATGGGGAGATGATGTCCTTCGATATCAAGGTAGACTATGTGTTATGAATGTTAATGAGGTGAGAAATCAGATTCTGACAAAAGCTCATAGTTCTCGGTATTCTATTCACCTGGGAGCCACCAAGATGTATCGTGATTTGCGGGAGGTGTATTGGTGGAATGGGATGAAGAAGGACATTACGAAATTTGTGGCTAAATGTCTGGATTGTCAACAAGTAAAAATTGAGCATCAGAAACTGGATGGTTTAGCTCAACACATTAGTATTCCTACATGGAAGGTGGAGGATTTGAATATGGACTTCATTATGGGTTTACCTCACACGCATCAACAGTTTGATTTAGTTTGGATTATTGTGGACCCAATGATGAAATCAGCTCACTTTCTTCCGTTTAAGACTTCATTCTCATCAGAGGATTATGACAAGATTTATATTAGAGAAAAGGTAAGGTTGCATGGAGTGCCTTTATCCATTATCTCCGATCGAGGTACTCAGTTTACATCTTAGTATTGGAAGTCATTTCAGAAAGGTATTGGTACTCAAGTGAAACTTAGCATGGCATTTCATCCTGAGACTGATGGACAAGCCGAGCGTACCATTCAGACTTTGGAAAATATGTTAAGAGCTTGTATAATTGATTTCAAGAGTAGTTGGGATGACCATTTGCTTTTGATTGAGTTTTCTTATAATAATATCTATCATTCTAGCATTGGGATGGCACCGTTTGAGTCTATGGTAGAAGGTGTAGGTCTCCTATTAAGTGGTTTGAAGCTGGTGAGGTTTCTTTGATCGGGACCGAGTTGGTACATGAGGCAATGGAAAAGGGTCGACTTATTCGTGAGAGGGTCAAAATGGCTCAAAGTTGAAAAAAGTCTTATTCCAATATGAGAAGAAGAGAACTAGCATTTTATGTTAGTTATTGGGTCTACTTGAAAATTTTACGCATAAAGGGTGTAATGAGATTTGGAAAATAATGAAAGCTTAGTCCCATGTATGTGGGCCCATATGAGATTTTGAGGCGTATTGGCAAGGTTTAATATGAACTTGAGTTGCCTAAATGATTTAGCATCGGTACATTCGGTATTTCATGTCTCTTTATTGACGAAGTGTGTTGGAGATCTGACATCTATTATTCCTTCATAAGGTTTGGTAGTTAAAGAGAATCTCTCTATGAAGAAGTCCTAGTTGAGATTTTAGACCAGCAAGTCCGGAAGTTGAGAAACAAAGAAGTTCCTTCCGTGAAGGTTCTTTGGAGAAATCAATTAGTTGAGGGTGCTGCATGGGAGGCCGAAGCCGATATGATGTCTCAGTATCCTCCGTTCCTACTCTAGCTTGAGATATTAGTCCCTCATGGTTTAATGTTTCGGATTCATGTGTTTTAGTCATTCTCATGTTTCCATATGCAGGCATGTTCATGAAAACTTGATTTTTGATGTTATGATTTAGCTTGGAGTGATTCTCCATGTTTATGTGCATTTTGATTAAATTTAAATTCATGTTGGGTTGTTAGTTTCTCTCCTATTCTATTCATGCTAGCTTGAGTCCCATTCAAGGACGAGTGTTCCCAAGGAGGAGATATTTTAACACCTCAGAAAAAGGAAAGGTTGCATTGCAGGCTACAGGTCCAGTCTACGGGTCCTGTTTACGGACCGTAGAAATTCTACGGTCCATATAAAGGAGTCGTAGAAATGACCTTTGATTTTTGGATCTCTGAAGTTTTCCTATGGACCAGCAGGACGGTCCGTAGAAAGTCCTACGGTCCTTAGGAAGTGGTCTTAGAAGAGGTTCAAGATTTAGAATGAAATTTTGACTTTTGGTCAGCAAAAGGTTGTACGGGTCGTGGAAAATTTGACGGGTTGTAGAACTATCTCGTGGAACTTGACTTTAGACTTGTAAGGATTTTGGATCATAGGTTCTGTGTTGGACCTACGGTCCGTGGAACTTTGAATGTACTGTAGAAGGGACTCGTGGAAACTAGGTAGAATTTTAAGTCCCGTATTCAAGTTCTACGAACGACCAATACGGTTTGTAGAAGTTTATACGGAATGTAGGCATTTATTTTAGAGGGGTATTTGGATATTTGCATATGCACCCAATACCCATACTACATCGTTTTTACCCTAAATCTAAGCCCTATAACTACCCTTTTCCCTTACAAATTTCCCCAACTCCCTCATTCAATCGAATTCCTAAATTCTCTCCAAAGTTCTCTCCAAAAATCTTCTCTCTAGATCAAGGAAGAGGAAGCTAGGGTTCTTAAAGATCAAATCTCATTTCTTCATCATTGTTTAGGGATTCAATCAATGTATGTAGGGAGTTCATCAATGGTTTCCATTCACCCATTGAGTCCCCAAAGGTTCTTCAATTCTCCAGTTCAATTCCAATCAAATTGATCAATGTTTTCATTGAATTCTCATGGGTTCTAATTGTATGGGTTTAATTGATTGATTATGATCTTATTTTGATGATTTCGACTCAATTCATTCTTTTCAAATAATTTCATGTTAACTCATGCATTGATCATGATTTTGACTATGAACCCTAAATACATGAATTTGAAGAAGATTTATGAATCTATGAATGTGTTTTCATGAACATATACATGATTTATGATAAAGAATGCTTTATGATCTAGGTTTCTTTAAGATAAGAATCTATGAAATTGTGAAAGGTTTTCTCATGTATGCATGAATTGTGAAAGTTTTTCTCACATACTTACGGAATCATGAATGGTGAAAGGTTTCTCACACATGGTTTAAGGAGCTACTCTATGATGTTTCTAGGTTATATTAGTATCTTAATTGTGCTTTTCCATGGATAATGTTGATTTTATGTTTATAACTATTATGTTGGGATTTTACTTAGCACCGAGAGGATATTGAGATGGAGGCTCTCCCATTAGTAGAGGTCGGGTCTCTAGTAGCACTCTTCTAGTCCCTAACTACGTTCCCCTTGTCACGACCCGAGCCTACACCCTGGACGTTGCCGACACTCGAGAACCATTTCTGTTCCCCAAGCGAACCCTCATCCTGGCTGACTACAAGCGGAAGACTAACTCAACCATACAAAGCTTTAAAATTTAATATAAATTCATAAAACTCAAATACAAAGCTTTAACTAAAATGATTTACTCTGAATATAAATAGAATATTCCACTAGCCAACAATAGGTAACGCAAGTCTTTAAAATATTTAACAAAATAAATGAAAGAGACTTCTCAAACTCTACTGTCTATCTATGAAGCCTCTAAATGACAAAGATAGAAGTCGGGAAAAGACCCACGGCATCCTGACAAAACTGAAAAGTAAATGAAATCCTTCGGAAGCAAAGAGGCTCACCATAGCTAACTCGAACTCCATGTGGTATCAACGAAGCTCCTATTAATGACCCTGAATACCTGTATCTGCATCATGAAACGATGCAGGTCAAATGGCTCAGTACGTGGAATGTACGAGCATGTAAGGGGAATTCTAAAGCATAAACATAAGCTTGAACTTGATAAAAAGGAAACAGACTTACCTCTTGTCAACTCAATTCAAGAATAAGATACTCAACTCAACTCAAAGGTACTCAACTCAAGATATTCAACTCAAAGATATGATACTCAACTCAAAGGTACTCAACTCAAGATACTCAACTCAACTCAACTCAACTCAAACGTACTCAACTGAAGATACTAAAATCATGATACTCAAGGATAAAGCAACAGTAAAAGATGCAATATATATATGGAAAGCTGAAAAACTATAGATAGCAACTCAATGTATTGAAAAATACAATAATACTCAATGTGTATGTAAAAACACAATATAACTTTGTGGGAGTTTCTCTAACCGACAACCATCACTATGAGTTATGTGATGATACATCGTCTCACCCACGCTGCCAGAACTGTCCTATACTTTGCCGGGGTATAGAACCTACTCAACTAAGTGGATCCACTAGTTTATGCTAAAAAGCATTAAGGAATCATCTAAAAAGTATGACCCTTTCTACCCACTTTGGCTACATGGTTTATGGAGACTTGAGTTATCTGAACTCGTCCCCATATCGGTGCTCAATACTACTCCCAAAATTATACTCAGCTCATATGTTTAAAAACATAACTCTTTCTGTGTTTTGAGATTATTACTCAAAAGTCTTTCTCTTAAAAGAGATGTTACTCAAACTGCTCAAAACTCTTTTGGAAATCTTAGTTTCCTCCTCTTTTAAATGTGAAAACATTTACTCTTGGGAATACTTAGTTCCCATATATTCATTTTAAAAAAATGAACTCAACTCTACTCTTTCTCAACTCAAGTGCTCAAGTCTTAAAATAAGTTTAGAAAAATTTGTAAAAGACTTATCAAAATAAAGTTCATGCCGAATTATGGAGGTGAACGACTCAATTCAAGATTTTTAATAACCATACATAGAACTCAGTACTCGGAACTCAACAACTCAGAACTCAAAAACATCAATGATAATACTCATTTCAAGAATGCTCGACTCAGAGGGTTCATGCAGAATTATAAACTACTCAACTAGGGACTCAAAGATACTTCTCATCTCAAGACTGCTCGACTTATAAGGTTCATGCGGAATTATGGGCATGAACTACTCAACTTAAGGACTTCATGGGTAACGTGTAATAGTCCCATGATTAGGAATATAATATAAAAAGGATTAGAAACTCGATACTCAAGACTTAGAACTTGAAGATACTACTCTTCTCAAATATGCTTAGTATACGAAGTTCATGCGGAAGTTATGGGAATGAACGACTCGACTCGAGGGTCTACATAACAATATGGAACTCATGTATACGACTCTTCTCATTCTCATACTTACTTCCTCAAAACTTAGCTCAAACCGATAGTTGATCTCAAAGGATTCACAATTGAACTCAAAGGCTTTCTTGAACTCTACTCTTAACTCTTTCTTGAATTTGAATTATGAATTCAAGAGTTATGATTAATGATATGAAGGATCTCTATGATAGTGTAGACTCATGAATAGATTTTCCTCATTCTCATACTACTTACTTGAGTCTTGAAACAAGTTATTAGAAATTGTAGAAGACTCCTCAAAAGACTCAAAGGGACTTTCTTGAAAATGTTTGAAAGAACTCTCAAGACTTAACTCTTAGCTCTACCTTTAATTTGAATTATGAATTCAAGGTTAAGATTTGTGATAGTAAAGATATCATGATGATTAAAAGTGTTTTAGATAGTTAATCATTAGAAACGGTTGAAAAACACTGTCTGGGGAGCAAGTCTTCGATGCGGAGATGAATTATAATGTTTGGTCGAAATAATTTTTGAAACAGTGGAGTCCGCGTTCTCTCCGCGACACAGAGAGGAAAGTTTTACTTCTGAGGAACAGGTACTGGTACTTGTTTTCTGTCCAACTTTTTCTTCCTTGTTTTCTAACCCCAATTTGCCTAAATTCGATTCTTTTTCTCAATTTCTCTTTATATTCAGATACCCAATACATGTACACAAGAATATAATCAAACACAACTCTAAAATCGACACTATTTCCTCAAGAACTCATCAATCTCATCTTAACTCAAGAATGAAAGCCAATTTTAAGAACACAATTCAAGAACATCAAACCTTCATTTTTCTAGAATGAATTTAATGCTGAAATTAACATGATTGGCGTGTGGGTGAATAAACCCAACACTATGGAAGCTTACATACCTCTTAGGGATCAAGCCCATGATGAAAATCCACAACAAAACTCAAGAACCTCGATGAACGCCTTGATCCTTTCCTCTTTTCTCCTCTTTTCTCTTCTTTTCTCTTCTTGAACTCTCAACTAAAACCCTAGGCATATATTAGGATTATAAAACTGAACCTAATCGAATTAGACCCTTAAAAACTTACTAAAAATAAATTAAATCTGATTGGATAAGGAAAAGACCAAAATACCCCTTAGTATTTTCGGGTAACTTTCCTTAACTGGAAACCTTGACTTTAAAAGGGGATATCTCACTCATTTGACCTCGAAACTTAGCAAACTTGGTGGCGTTGGAAAGATAATTCAAAGACCTTTCATTTGATATATTATGGGCCACCTAACTCATCTTGTACTGAAAGTTATGGTCATTTGAAGTTGACCCAAAACATAAAGGAGCTTAGGAATGACTTGAATGAACTCTCTTTAGTTCTTCTTGGAACTCAAGGTGCTACATCTAGTGACCCTAACACTCAAGAAATTTTAAATTCATTGGTAAAATCCTATTTACAACGAAGGATGGTTCGGGTCTTAGCTCAAAAATTTTCTGGGGTGTTACACCCCTGTAGGTTTGTCTTAAGTTACATAGCTAGTGGATCCACCGAAGTTAGAAGCTTAAGGTTGTTGCCTTGGAAAACAATGACATCTCTTTCCGGTGTTGGAGAAAAATATCGAATTCCATGTTATAGCTCACATGGTCTATATCGGTTAATAGTAAATATCCCACAAAATGAACTAAGTTACTTTCAAATGTTTTATGAAGCATTCATGATGTTTTAAGATGCATTGGACATGTTCATGATTTATGATATCTCTTTAAAAATATTTTACTATGTTTTGCTTGGTCATGCATATCATGATTCCAGTTATGTCCCCTTATGATCATGTCTCGTGTTTTATTGCATCCCCCTCATATTTTGTACATTTCATGTACTAATGCATACTTGTGCCTACATTGTTTTAGTAATGTTAGGGCTTGACGACTCCTCTCCCTCCGTTCGTGGCTAGTGAGCACATAGAGACTTTGAAGACATGGTGAGTCCTTATACTTCGAGTACGATGTCACATTTATTGCTTTCCTTATATTTCTAGTTTCAGACATTGTATGTTATGTACAGATTACGTTCTGACCACTCTTTTGATGTAATAGATGTCTTGTTTATACTTTGATGTCCTTCCACTTATATGTCATACTCTTTACTTCTTATGAGATTTCTTATTTTTCACTATTATGTTGTGTATATGCATGTAAAGTGGCTTGTGTAAGGCCTCTCGGGATCTTATATGCCATGTCACGCCTAGGGTGTACTTTAGGTCGTGACAAAAACAAAGGGTTGTTCTAGACCAAACTCAACATTCCAGAGCTAACCGTGCTGATGGAATTCTCATCCAAGCTTGTTTACTCAGAATGTTTACTAAAGTCAAATTTAGGCCTTAACTTGAAAGTTAAAATGCCTAGTCACACAGACTCGCACTGAAAGCCTCAAGAGTTGTGCCGACCATGATACTAGCCTAAAATGACCCTTCCAGAGCTGACGGAATCATCAGAATTGGTTTCCCATGTCATCTTCTTGAACTTTTGATCAAATATGATCGTTCAAGGTTCACCAAACACTAAAACTCGCATAAAAAACAAACGAATGACCACGTGATCGAACTATCAGTCTTAGCAAGTCATAAATGACTTGGGTCACTGTAGTAATGCTCTAAACGACGAACAAGAGGCATAAACACATAAATGACCTGGAGATCATCATAACACCCACTACTAAAAAGGACTTTGGTCTATGAAAGTAAGAGTAAAGAAGTACTTGAAGGCTCAAAAAAGCCAGGAAACTGCTCCCGCATATCATGCTCGATCTTGTAGGTATCCTCCTCAACTGGACGATGCCTCTAATGGACCTTAAACACATGAATGTCTCTCAAATGCAACTGCCACACATCTCTGGCTAGAATGCCAATTGGCTCATCCACTAAGGTCAGGCATTCATCCAACTCTACTGCATGAGACTCATCACGAACATACCAGTGTAGCATTGAAACATGGAAAACTGGGGGTGGATAGCTGAGAATACTGGAGGTAGAGCCAACTCATATGCAACCTCTCAAACTTTTCGGAGGATCTTAAAAGGCCCAATATACCTGGGGCTAAGCTTGCCCCACCTCCAAAACCTCATCATGCCCTTTATGGGTGACACACGGAGGAAGACTCTATCACCTACTAAAAACCTCAAAGGTAGCCTATGATCAGCATAACTCTTGTGCCTACTCTGAGCTGTTCGAAGCTTGTCATGAATCACCCTCATCTAGTCCAAAGATTAATGAATCAAGTCTGTACCGCGCAATCTAGGCTCCGTAGACTCAAACCAACCGATCGGAGAGCGACAATGCTTACCATATAAGGCCTCGAATGAAGCCATTTAAATGCAAGAGTGGTAACTATTGTTGTACACAAACTCCGCAAAAGGAAAGAACTGGTCCCACTTACCTCCAAACTCCAATATGCAAGCCCGCAACATATCCTCAAGAACTTGAATAGTACATTTCGGCTGGCTATCAGTATGCAGGTGGAAAGTTGTGCTAGGGTCAATGCGAGTGCCCAACTCTTCCTGGATGGTTCTCCAAAAGCTAGAAGTGAACTGATCACCCCGATCTGATACAATAAAGACCGACACACCATGAAGACTGACCACATCTCAAATGTAAATACGAGTCAACCTCTTAACGTTGAATGAAGACTGAATAGGGAGGAAGTGTTTTGAATTGGTCAATCAATCAATGATGAGCCAAACTTTTGTCAACACCTCTAGAAGTCCAAGGCAAACCTGCCACAAAGTCCATAGTGATGCGATCCCACTTTCTCTCTAGAATGGGTAATCTCTGAAACTTACCACCAAGTCTCAAATGGTCGGCCTTCACCTGTTGGCGACTCAGGCAACGGGACACATAGTTTGCAATATCTCTCCTCATGTCACCCCACCAGTAATACTACCTGAAGTCATGATACATCTTTGTGGTGCCCGAATTGATAAAGTATCTAGAATCATGGGCCTCATGAAGTATTAGCTAGATCAAACCCCAACTCTCAGAACACAAATATGACTTGCAAACCTCAAAACCCCATCAAAATCTAAGATAGCCTGACCAACATCACCCGCTAACACCCGATCTCGAAGTGCCACCAAGGCCTTATCCTTAAATTGATGACCACAAATCTGATCAAGTAAGGAAGACTAAACTCCCACATAGGCTAAGACACGCCATGAATCTGAAACATCCAACTGAATCATCGGATTAGCTAAGGACTGATTGTGTAAAGCTAAAGGTCCCTCCATAGTAGACAGGAAGGCTAGACTAGCCATACTCACTGCCTTCTGGCTCCAGTCGGCCGCTACCATATTCGCCTTGCCTGGATGATAGAGAATAGAGAGGTCATAGTCCTTGAGAAGCTCAATCCAATGATGTTGCCTCAAATTAAGGTCCCTCTAGCTCATGATGTATTGAAGACTCTTGTGATCAGTGTAGATCTCGGAATGAACTCCATACAGGTAGTGCCTCATGATCTTAAGCACAAAAACTATTGCCGCCAACTCCAAGTTATGAGTGGTTTAGTTGCACTCATTCAACTTAAGCTGCCTCGATGCATTAGCAATAACCCTGCCCCGCTGCATAAATATACAACCCAAAAAATTTCCAGATGCATCACAATATATCGTGAAGCCCTCGCTCTCAACTGGAAGAGTCAATATGGTAGCAGTAGTTAGAAACTCCTTGAGCTTCCGAAAGCTCATCTCATACTCTTCAGACCACTCAAAAGGAACATCAAGCTAAGTCAACTGGGTCAAAGGTGCTACAATAGTCACTACAACATTTTATGCCTTCAACCACCCTAGAAAAGTGTGGCCTAAACTATCAAAAAATGTATCCTTTGATCAAAGGCCACATTTTTCTACTTTAGGTTACGCTTTTGTAGGGTGGCCTAAAGAAGCGTAACCTTAAACTTTAGGCCACACTTTTCAAGTGTTGCCTTATCAGCTACCCTTCAAAAGTATGGCCTATAATGTAAGAAGGCCACGCTTTGCATTACCTCTTATAGCAACATTTCTATCTCCTACAACTACACTTTTAAGTCTAGCCTTTGCTTCCTTATTGGCTACGCTTCTGAAGCGTAGCATTTTCTAGCTTGTGTACAACAACACTTTGAAGTGTAGTCTTTGCCAATATACATATGACAATTTCCAACTAATAAGGTACACAATTAGCGTCCCTATAGCAACACTTTTGAAGTGTTGCAATGTTATTTTGGCTATAAAAATATTTAGATGCCAAAAAATTTTAATTGAAAAATTAGAATATTGTTTTACAATAAATAAGCATTAAATTAGCTAATAAATAATTCAAATGTATAGATTTGCAATAAACTTAAAAAAAAACAATTTTTCTTGTACTACATATACTTCTAAAGCAATACTTTATGTACTACCAATAAATTTCACAAAACCAAATATAATATATTCAAACTTCTACAATAGTTCAAAAACTCTTCATCATCTGCCTCAATCAATCGAATTGATTTGTGGCCACCATTCAAATTTGATTGCCGACACTTTCCTACACATTCAAAATAAAATTAAAAATCAGAAACAAAACATGTTAAACAAATCAAACATTAAAAAGAAACCATGTTCATTGTTTTCATCTTCTGTATCCTCATTATAAAAATCACTTCTTACAGACTGTATGAAACAAAGCATAGTACAAAGTGTTAATCCAAAACTAAGGTGCTAACAAAGTCCAGAAAATATCCAACACTAGAGACTGGGGTCAACTTTTAAAGAAGGCAAGCATAATCAAATTTTAAGTGCTTATAATGTTTAGTCCAGCTCAAAAACATGACTAACACATAGATTTATTAGTTTAAAAGGGGCATAGTAAAATTATAATCCGTAAACATCTTGCAAACACGTAGTCGACAAAATAGAATCAAAACGCCACTATCCTCTCAGTTAACTATTGTTAAGGGTTTAAAAAACCTATATGATACTCGTCCATACTGTAAAATATTCAATTTACACTATTTAGGTTGAATGGATGCTCAAACTTATTCAAATCCCCTAAGTTTATCAATTCATGCAACTTACCTTTACTTAAGTAATTATTCATACCAATTAATTTAAATTTACACAACACATACAAGAAATTACTAATTTTAATATAGCTAAACATAAGTAAAGACATAAGTTAGACCAAGTTATACTCAAACTTTCACATTTTCTCTAATTATAGAACACAAATAGTACATCCAGTAATCTATAGCGAGAGGTTACTGAAACCATTAAAACATAAAATACTACCATAACAAGTACATGCACATGTAGAACAGAAAGGGAAAAAAACCAGAAATTCAAACTAAAATTAATCAAGATAACCATTTTGCTCAAACCCTTTTATTTACTGTCGACTATTTCTATTCACACAACACCATTCAATTTTCAAAAATAAATAAATCAAATAAATCAAGAAAAAGGATTCAAAACTCTCTTGGTTAAAGATAAGAAAGAGAGTTGTCCCGTTACCTTGGATAAGTAGGAGCAATAGTACGACATGTAGCAGGTAAAACTGCAGAACAGCTTCAACAAAGGATACTGATGACAAGTCATTTGAGCTGCTTAGTGACAAGATTGCTCTCTGTAAAAAAATCAGGAGGATCATGCGATTTCCACCAACAAAACGGATGCTTGATCCACTCAATATCCTTGCGCGCTCATGTGATGATGCATAAGCAGCTAATTGTGCCCCCAAGGCATTCATTGCTAGCGTTCTAACATTTCCAAAGATGGTTTCTTCAGATCAAACAATCCTGATCAACTTATTTGTGTATTCAGGTTCATTAGCAAAAAAGGACGCAAGTTCATCATGGGAATCACTAGCCTGGACAAGCACAATGAAGCTTGCCAATTCGATGAGGAGCCCTCTACAAACCATCTGTAGTAGCCTGCCAAATCGATGAAGCTTTGGACCTCAGTAATTGAAGTTGGCTTAATCCAATCACTAATAGACTCAATCTTTGCCGGATCTACAATGATACCATCCTTGGACACAACGAGCCCCAAGAATGCTACACACTCAAGCCAAAACTCTTACTTTGAGCACTTGGCATAAAGTCGTTAATCTCTCAATTTCTTGAGCACAATCCTCAGAACGTTCTAATGATCATTCGTGCTCCGCACATATATTAGAATGTCTATGAACATTATGACGAACAAATAAAGATATGGCCTGAACACCCGCGTCATCAAGTTCATGAAGGAGGCAGGGGCATTAGTCAACCAAAACTACATCACCAGGAACTCACAGTGACCATATTGAGTCCTAAGTGCGGTCTTTGAGAAATCGTATGTCGTAATCCTCAATTGGTGGTAACAGAACTTCATATAAATCTTTGGAAAATTGTGGCACCTTGAAGCTGGTCAAATAGATCATCGATCCTAGGAATAGGGTAACGATTCTTCACCGTCACCTTATTTAACTGTCTATAATCAATACACATGTGCATCGTACCGTCCTTTTTTTTTTGACAAAGAGGACGAGAGTGCGCCAGGGTTATACACTAGGTTTGATGAACCCCCTACCCAAGAGATCCTGAAACTGAACACTGATCTCCTTGAGTTCTATAGGAGCCATCCAATATGGCGGAATAGAAATAGGTCGAGTACCCAGCTCAAGCTCGATAAGGAAATATATATCACACTCTAGGGAGTAGGCCATGTATGTCGGTAGGGAACACATCTACAAAGTTATGTATGACTGAACTGACTCAATAGGAGGGACCTCCCTGCTCACATCATGCACATATGCCAAATAAGACAAGAATCTGCTAGCCACTTGCCTGTGATCCCAAATAGAAGAGATAAGTCCAACCGACATTCTACTAAAGGAGCCTGCCACACCACCAGGGGAATACCAAGCATGGCTATGGTAATGGTCTTAGAGAAGCAATCTAAGACCCCACGATAGGGGGACAACCATTCCATGCCCAGAATCACATCGAGTCAAGCATATCAAGCAATAAACGGTCAGCCCGGGTGTCACGCCCCTGGATAGTAACTAAGCAAGATCAAAACACCTAATCCACTACAAAAGACTCACCCCCGGGGGTCAACACATGCAATGGAGCTGCCATAGGCTCAAAACTCATATCCATACAAGAATTTGATATCCTCTTTTTTCATCCTACAAGGTAACTCCCAATCAAATGCGTAGAGGAGATTTGATAATTCAAGTTCCATCGATGAAACTCCAAGTGTAATCCCTGGACATCCTCTTCTTCCTGCTCCAAATGGAATAAACTCAAAGTCTTGTCCTTTGAAATCGATGTCACTATTCAAGATTTTCTCAGGTATAAATGCTTCTGGATTTTTCCATATTTCCGAATCTCGCTCAATAGCCCATGCATTAACATGAATTACGAAACCTGGTTGAATTTAAACCCTTCTAGTATGGATTTTTCCATTGATTCTCTAGGCACTGGAAGTGGAACTAATGGATACAACCTAAAGGACTTATTTATCACTGCTTTGAAATAGGGGAGATTTTAAATTTCATCTTCATTCAAAATATCTCCTTTCTTTACTGGTTTTCTGATTTATTCTTGAATTTGTTTTCATAGCTTTTGGATTCTTCATCAGGCTATCATTGTCCATACTACTGCAGCGGCACTAGTGTCTGATCGTGCAAGTAACACATTCTACAATGAAATTTACAAAAAAACTATAGGTTGACAGTTGGTGTAAAACTAATTATACTTATGATAAATCATAGTATCTATATATATATATATATATATATATATATATATATATAGAAGTTAGAAGATTACCATGACAGTTTCTTCTATGTCCTTCAAAGTGAGATCAATTGGTGTTAATTTATCTTTCGTCAATTGGAGCAAAAGATCAAGAATGTCCCCTTCCATGGATTTCGGCCTATTGGGATCAAGATGCTTCTCAATGAGTTCTTCATAAAACTCATCCAAATTCTTGAAATTCTTCTCTTCTATTTGTTAATCAAGTGAATTTATCAATCCAATCTACATAAGGAAAAAAAGTCATAAACATTAAAGCTAGTCAACATTGTTGCAGATTCTTCTAAAAATTCATCAAAACTCCTCTTTTCATGTGTTTCTTTATCAAACCTAATACCAAAAGCAACTCTACAAATAATTGTAGTACTTAGTGAAATCATTAAATTGCTCAAATTAGTGATTTGCAAAGCAGTAGCTTGTTGAGATATTTTCTTGATCATTCTTGGGACTTCATCTTCGTGAATTGGACTAAATAATTTCACTTTCTTGTGACTAAATAGATGAAGAACACTTATTTTTCTTATTCCTCTCCAATAATCGTTGTAACGTTGAAAGACTATGTCACCATCATTGTAAGACATTTATTGTTGGCCAAGATGAGAAGGTCTACTACAAAATACTAGATCTTGTGTCTTCAACAGTTGTTTGGCTAATTTTGCTGAAGAAACTACAACCATTGGAGTAGAACCAAGTTTCAATGAGAAGATTTTTCCATATTTCTTGAAAACTTTACAAAAATAGATATTAGGTGCTAAATTAAACTATCAAATTGATGTTAATTTCCAATGAATGGTAGGCCGATAGGACCTGGTGGCTGTGTGTTTTTTCCACTCTTTTTGGCTTTAGGAAGAAGAAAAATAAGAATGTTAGGAAAGGCTACAAAGAGTAGAAAGAATATCATTTTGTTTAACTTTATTTACAAAATACTAGTCACTTGAAATTTCCTATATATAAATTAAATACTATAATGGAACTTGGGTTAGATTTTTCTTTATTTCATTTTTTTTTATCTTTTCTGATGGAAGAATATATAATTTTTTTGCACTCATACATAAAAAAGTAATAGTATGGTCACCTAAAATATAGTACTTAACCATAACAACTGGAACTGGTTACTTAGAAAATATTAGTAGTATGTTTGGTCACACTTATTTTTCGCGCAAGTACTTCTGAAGAGTAGAGATTTTTGTTTGATTAATAAATTTTATAAAAATACTTTTATAAATATTCGACCATCAATTTCTGCTTTCTTAAGGGTTCATAAGTGCTTTCGGAGAAAAAACTATTTTTTTTTCTTCTTAAGGGTTCATAATTAAGTGCTTTTATAAATATTAGATCCACTTTTCTTTTCCTTTGATTTTTAGGTTGCAACAAGAAATCTTCAAAAAAGAAACTAAGGTAACTACCTAATATTGTGCATATATACCTTGATGCAATTGATATCTTTTTCTTTCTTTCTTTTTTCAAAGAAAAAGACCATGACATAACATTATATACTCACTATGTGCAATCGATATTTTACACATTTTGAAGAAGAAAGAATTATCATCTCATTAACTATGGACGTGAGAGTTTTTTATTCTTCAACAAACTTTCCCAACAATTATACTATTATTTCTTCCCTGGTTATAAAATTAATAAACCAGCCTAACTAAGGTTTATTGAATAGTGTCAAATAAACAAGAGTAGTGGAGAACTAAAGAAAATCATAATCCACCAAAAGTGAGGGTGAAATCAGTATGATTTTATTATATCAAATTCATTTTATTTAAAATATGTACACCTAATTCGAGTTGAAAGCAATGATAACTCACCCTAAATTATTGTGGAAGTGTATTTAATTAGAATTTTTTTTTAGAAATAAGGCAAAGATCATTTTTCTTATGCACGGTGACTCCATGCCTAACATTTGTGTCAATGTCCTCTTTTTTCAATCCATAGGGTAAATCCCAATCAAATGCATAAAAAAGATTTGATAATGCAAGTTCTATGGCTGTAATTCCAAGTGTAATCCCGGGGCATCCTCTTCTTCCGGCTCCAAATGGAATTAACTCGTAATCCTCTCTCTTGAAATAGATATCGCTATTCAAATATCTCTCAAGTATAAATTCTTTTGGATTTTTCCATATTTCAGGATCCCTTGTAATTGCACATGCGTAAATATGAACTATAGTTCCTGGTTGAATTTCATAACCTTCTAGTGTGGATTTTTTCATTGATTCGCTTGGTATTAAGAGTGGATCTGGTGGATATAATCTAAATGTTTCTTTTATTACTGGTTTGAGATAAGACATATTTTTGATATCATCTGCATTCACAATGCCTTTGTTCCCAATTGATTTTCTAATTTCTTCTTGGACTTTCTTCATGACTTTTGGATTCTTCATCAAGGTTGTCATTGCCCATACTACTACAGCTGCACTAGTGTCTGATCTAGCAACCAACACATTCTACACAAAATTGGCAGTGAATTAATAAGAAAAGAAATTTGTCAATGCAATGGACACATCTATGCTACATATTAGAGATGACAAAATCAATATATCTTTTAGAAATCCGCCCTGACTAAGTTTAAACGAGTTGTGTATTGATCCGTTTGTTGACTAGACTTAACAAGTTAAATTCAAAATGACACATAGGAAGGAAGGATTCCAAGAATCAATCTTTTTTTTCGTTGTAGAATCTCTCTTTAATTATTAATCAATATGTGATATTTTAAATCCTCATTACTAAGGCTCTTGCAATATGAGGATTTCTCCAAAATATCTATTATGAAGTTCTTAATTTTAAGAGGGTGTTTGAGTTGCCTTATAAAAAATATTTGTAATCTTTTTTATTTAATCCATTATATCCTCTAGTGTTAAACTATTGGGTAAAAATACTCAAATGGCGTAACAAGATGGGCAATATATTACAGTCCAAACTAGTTTTTAATTTTTTTTTTAGAAGGCAAAATATAAAAGGATGGGAGGTTGTATCATGTTGGGCGTATTGAATTATGACCCCTCATTTGAACAATCTTAATACAATTCATTTTGACTCAACTAAATTGTGAACGATAATCAAGATATGGGAAATTACCATTAGAAGTCCTTATATGTCCTTCAAAATGAGATCAATTGGTGTTGATTGCTCTTTCTTCAATTAAAGCAAAAGATCATGAATATCTCCTTCCATGGATTTTGGCCTATTGGAATTCTGATGTTGCTCAATGAGTTCTTCATAAAACTCATTCAAATCCTTCAAATCCTTCAAATTTCTCCCGAGTCTGTTAACTAGTAATATTTTGAATTATGACAAACTAAACTTCTTGTTCGTTTTTCGACCCTAAATCATCTAGATTCGATTGGTTTTCTTCCCCAAACACTTAGATTCGAATACCCAACCAAAGTATACAAGAATCTACTCAAAAACACCCTTAAATCTCATCAAATCATCTCAAGAACTCCTCCAAAACCCAACAATGAAGATTCAAACGAAACTTCAACAAAATTCATCAAGAACTCATATACTCTACTTTCAAGAACATAAATACGCTGAATTTAATCATGATTGGCGCGTGGGTGAATGAACCCAATGCTATGTTAACTCACATACCTCTTAGGGATTAACCCTTGGCATAATCCGCAAGCGAAAACTCACGAACGCGATGAACCTTGGCTTTTCTCCTCTGTTCTCCTCTTTTCTCTTCTCTCAAAGCCCTAGCGTAATTTTGGAATGTGTAAACTAAACCAAATCAGTTTAGACCCCAAATAAATTACTAAAAAACGAAATAACTTAATTGGATAATGAAAAGATGAAAGTACCCCTATTAAATCCGGGTGACTTTCCTTATCTGGACAGCCCAACTTCAAACGGGCATATCTCCCTCATATGAGCTCAAAAATTAGCAAACGCGGTGGCATTGGAAAGATAATTCAAATATCTTTCATTTGATATCTTATGGCACACCTAACTCATCCTGTACTGAAAGATATGGTCGTTTGAAATTAACCCAAAACTCATACTTAGCATAACTTGCCAATATTTCCAAATTTAATCTTTCCAAAAATTGTTTCTTTCTAATTCTAGTTATTTCAAATAGCGAGGTGTTACAATATCTCCCCCTTGGGAACATTCTTCCTCGAATGAGATTACCCTAGGTAGACTAAAGGTGTAATATCTAACATTTAGCTCAAACACCCAACAAGCAAAATATAAATACAACATGCCAACTTAGAACAAATGCCAAGAAAAGGATTAGTACCTTAATTTGAAATTTCTCTGGATTCAAAGAGATGTGGGTATCTCTTCTTCATATCTGTCAGACCCCAAAGCTATCTCCAGGGCGTAAACACGGGACCTAGGATCACGAGTGACCCCAAGCTAACCCTGAGCTGGCATGTCATAAGCATACTTAAACAAATACTATGCGGAAGCTAAAAACATGAGATATCTAAAATTATGGGGAATACCCAATACTGTCTGAATCTAAAGAAACTATGAATTTAATAAAAAATGAAAGATCAAACTCAAAACTAAAGCTGAATCTAGAACTATGTCTGAAATAAGCCTCTAACTGACTAGAGATGCTGGGACATGCCCCCAGCTAACTCTAGCAAATACAGAAAAGTGTAATGAAAAGACTAAATATAGAAACATGTCTATTGTCCTCGAAATATGAGGACTCCCCACTGAAGCTGCTGAAATAGAGATCGGGAGCCGATCTATGCGTGATCTGAATACTGAGGACCTGAACCTACATCACGAGAAAATGTAGCGCAGAGTATGCGTCAGTACTTGAAAGGTACTGAGCATGTAGGATAGGATAAAACTGAACAACATATACATAATTGAATAAAGCGTAATGATCAATGATATAATCTGAACATGATGGAAATACTGAATACTGAGCTAACTGAATGCAATGACCAAGTACATAACATGCTGAAACTGAAATACTGAAATGTAACTGGAACCTGGTCAAAAGCACTAGAATCTGACTGTGGGAGCTACTATTTACTGACATAAAACCACATGATCTAAATGTGGAGTCCGATGTATACGCCTCATCGAGAGGACCCAATATATCTTGCCAAGGGTATAGAGGCATGACTGGCGTGATCACTAAATGTAATGCCCACAGAGGGGACTTATAAACCTACGGGGGCACATAGTTCTGGGACTATGAGGGTGACTGACCCTAGTCCAACTCAGTGTTAAGCCTACTCCCAATAGAATGTATAAAATACCATATAACTGAAATAACTGGATAGCTCAAGATTCTGACATGCTAACTGAAAAATGCGACATTAATGTACTGATAATGAAATATTTGTAAGCTGATGCATGTATATCTGTATAAACTGGCCTAGCAAGTGTTATTCATGAACTAAACGAATCAAAACATCTAGGGTTCTGAATTTCATGCAAGAAACTAAGCAACAATGTTACAAAATCATGCTAATCTGATTTGGAGTATTCTAACAGCTAAAACCCAACAATTTCTACACTGAAGAAAACCCTAGGTCTAAGCAATATTTAGGGAATCAAGATTCTGACTGAAATCTAGGGACCTAATGGGTGAAAGGAACCCACTAGTGAAATCCCACATACCTGGTGACAAATTTCACGGAGAAAGCTTTCAATTTCGGGGCTGGAACTGAAGAAACCTTGCTGCATTCTTGGAGAGTAGTTTGGTGGACTCTTTCTCCTTATTTTCGTTCAACTTGATGAGTTTTTGGAGAATGAGTTGACTAGGGTAAGTTCTAATTAATTTACTAGGCTAAAATTGACCAAAACTACGTAGTTTAGGGGTCCAACGCATAGGAAAAATACCAAATGACCCCGACTTAAAAGTTGTCGGGGACAACCGACGGACTAACTGACGGACCGACGGTCTGTTCTGGTCGGCCGTCGTTCGGCATCTGGGAGCTGGAACTTGAGGGTCTGACCCACGGTCCTGGACCACAGACCATGGCCTGACCTACGGTCCGTAGGTCCTGGCGTGGGCTGACCCTTAGCGGGATTTTCTGGACTTTTCAGGGAGGGGCAGCAGGTGGCCATCCACGGACCCCCACTTACGGTCCGTGGGTGGTGCCTATCGGTGGCACCTACAACTTTTGAAATCTGCATTCTGGTCTTTCTAGGATACGGGGTGTTACATTATCTCCCCCTTGGGAACATTCCTCCTTGAATGATGACTAAACTAGCTAAATCTGGAGGGAAAGAGATGCAAACCCTTCCACCTGAAAATGCAAGTATAGCTGACGGAACATGATACTAAGACTGAATATACGCATGAGTAACTGAAAAACTGGAGAGGAACTATTACCTCAAGCTGGAATGGAATTAGAAGGAAAGAGATGAGGATACTTGGCCTTCATGGCTGCTTCTGCTTCCCAAGTAGCTCCCTCTACGGACTGACTCCTCCACAAAACCTTAACTGAAGCGAGTTCCTTGTTTCTCAACCTTCGAACCTGTCGATCAAGAATTTCAACTAGCACCTCTTCATAAGTGAGACCATCCTTCACAGCGACACTCTCTAATGGCACTATAGATGTTGGATCACCCACACACATCTTTAACAACGAAATGTGAAAGACTGGATGGACTGCTGCTAGTTCTGCTGGAATTCTAACTCATAAGCCACTTTACCAATCCTTTTCAGGATCTTGTAAGGGCCTACATATCTAGGACTGAGCTTCCCTTTCTTTCCAAACCTCATCACCCCCTTCATAGGTGACACTTTCAGGAAAAATCCAATCATCAATTTGGAACTCCAAGTCCCTTCTCCTTACATCTGCATAGGACTTCTAGGGACTCTGGGCTGTCTTAAGTCTATCTCTGATGAGCTGAACTTTCTCCATCGCCTCATGAATCGAATCTGTACCTATCAAGGCTGCTTCACCTACCTCAAACCAACCAACTGGAGATCTACATCAACGCCCATAAAGTGCCTCATAAGGGGCAATCTGAATACTGGAATGGTAGCTATTATTGTAGGCAAACTCTATAAGAGGAAGGTGATCATCCCAACTACCCCTGAAGTCGATCACACAAGCTCTAAACATTTCCTCTAAAGTCTGAATGGTATGCTCTACATGTCCATCCGTCTGTGGATGAAATGTTGTGCTAAGATTAACCTGAGTACCAAGACCTTTCTGAAATGACTTCCAGAAATGAGAGGTAAACTGAGGACCTCTATTTGAGATGATAGACAAAGGAACCCCATGCAACCTAACTATCTCATTAATGTAAAGCTTGGGGTAGTGCTCCGCCTAATCTATAGTCTTGACAGCCAAAAAGTGAGCAGACTTAGTAACTCTGTCTACTATCACCCAAATGGAGTCAGGTTGTCTGCGAGTATGAGGTAAACCTGTAATAAAGTCCATGTTGATCACTTCCCACTTCCAAGTAGGGATGTTGATCTCTTGAGTCATACCCCCTGGTTTCTGATATTCTACTTTCACTTACTGACAATTGGGGCACTTAGCCACAAAATCGGCTATATCACTCTTCATGCCATTCAACGAAAAGACTTCCCGCAGATCACGGTACATCTTAGTGGCACCTGAATGAATAGAATACCTAGAATTATAGGCTTCTGTAAGGATCTGCTGTCTCAACTCACCCACCTTAGGAACACATAAATGACCATGATAGCAAAGCACACCATCTCCCCCTTGGGAGAAAACCTCAACTCTCTGCTGATGAACTGCACCCTTTAGTTGAAGTAATATCGGATCACTGTCTTGCTTTTACTTAACTTCCACTACCAATGAAGATTCTGACCCATTCTAAACTGTTACACCATCATCTGATATGCTCATAAGGCAAACTCCTAGGCGAGCAAGCCGGTGAACATCTTTTCCCAATTCCTTCATTTCTTCCTCAATATGCGCTACACTACCCATAGATAGTATGATAAGATCATCAGCTACGACATTGGCCTTACCAGGATGGTAAAGCACATTCATGTCATAGTCCTTGAGGAACTCAAGACATCTCCTCAGGCGAAGATTCAACTCTTTCTGGGTGAACACATACTGAAGGCTCTTATGGTCTGTGAACACATCTAGGTGCACACCATACAAGTAATGTCTCCAAATCTTAAGTGCAAACAGCACTGCTGCAAGCTCGAGGTCATGAGTCGGATAATTCTTCTCATGCACCTTAAGCTGTCTAGAAGCATAAGCTATAACCTTACCTCACTGCATCAACACACAACCTAGGCAGACTCTGGATGAATCACAATAGATCACATACCCGTCTGAACCCTCTGGTAAAGTCAAAACAGGAGTTGTAGTCAACCTAGTTTTTAGTTCTGCGAAGCTCTTCTCACACTCATCTGACCACTGGAACTTAACCTTTTTATGAGTCAACTTAGTCAATGGAGAAGCTATTGATGAAAATCCTTCCACGAACCTTCTGTAATAACCAGCCAAACCCAAGAAACTTCTGATTTCTGTTGGAGAGGTGGGTCTGGGCCATTGTTTCACTGCTTCAATCTTCTGAGAATCCACTCGGATCCCTTCGCTAGACACTATATAACAAAGGAAAGCAACAGATTGCAACCAAAACTCACATTTGCTAAACTTAGCAAATAACTGGCGATCTTTGAGAGTTTGAAGGACAACCCTCAAATGAGTCACATGTTCTTCCTCATTCCTAGAGTAAATGAGAATATCATCAATAAAGACAATAACAAACAAGTCCAAATACTGCTTGAATACCTTGTTCATTAAATCCATGAAAGCTGCAGGAGCATTGGTTAGTCCAAATGACATAAGTACAAATTCATAATGACCATACCTAGTTCTGAAGGCTATTTTCAGGATGTCACTATCTCTGACTCTGAGCTGATGATAACCGAATCTGAGGTCTCTTTTCAAAAAATGACTAGCACCCTGAAGTTTGTCGAACAAGTCATCAATCCTGGGGATAGGGTACTTATTCTTGATTGTGACTTTTTTCAACTGTCGATAGTCAATTCACATCCTGAGAGACCCATCTTTCTTTTTCACAAATAATCCTGGAGCACCCCATGGCGAAATACTAGGTCTAATGAAGCCCTTATCTAGAAGGTCTTTCAACTGCTCTTTCAATTCCTTAAGCTCAGCTGGAGCCATTCTATAAGGAGGAATAGAAATATGTTGGGTATCTGGAAGGAGATCAATTCCAAAGTCGATTTCCCTTTCGTAAGGAACTCCGGGAAGATCTTCTGGAAACACTTCTGGAAACTCACTGACTATAGGAACTGAATCAAGAGTTGGGGTTTCAGAGTTAGAATCCTTAACCTGAACTAAATGATAGATACACCCCTTGGAAATCATCTTTCTGGCCTTAAGTTAAGAAATGAATCGACCCATAGGCACTGAGCTACTACCCTTCCATTCTAAGACTGGTTCGCTAGGAAATTGAAAACGAACGATCCTAGTTCTACAATCAACTGAGGCATAAGAGGAATGTAACCAATCCATGCCTAGAATGACATCAAAGTCTACCATTTCTAAATCTACAAGATCTGCTGAGGTGACTTTCTGAGAGATTATGACAGGGTAATTTTTGTATACCTGTCTAGCTATAACTGAGTCACCTACTGGAGTAGAGACTGAGAAGGGTTCTAAAAGAGTTTTTGGACTGACACCAAAATTCACTGCTATATAGGGAGTTACAAAAGACAATGTATCCCCTGAATCTAACAAAGCATAAACATCTAAGTGAAAGACTCGTAACATACCAGTGACCACATAAGGAGAATCTTCCTGGTCCTAGCGAGCCTGAAGAGCATACAACCTGTTCTGACGCTGACCGCCACCCGTATTACATGAAGTACCCTGCTGAGTTGGGTGACCTGCTGGTGCTGCTGGAGCTGTAGACTGAGCCCTACTATTGTTACCTCCTTGCCCCTGTTTAGAAGAAGGGCAATCCCTCAACCTATGGCCAGACTGACCACATCCAAAACACCCTTCTTTCTCTATAAGACACTCGCCCGGATGGTTCTTACCACATTTTGGACAAGTTGGGTAGGTTCTGCTACCTGAAAAAATCCCCTGAGACTTAGAGCCTGGTGCCCTACTTTTCTGATCTTGTCTAAACCTGGGAGATGGAGCACTAGCTGATGAAGGTGCTGGAGCGGAAGATCTTTGTTGATACTGCGAGCGAGTTCCACCACCCGATTTCTGCTGAGAGTACTCATAGTTACCTGTCCTACCCTTTTTGTTGTCCTTAGCCATTTCCCTAAGCTTATCTTCCTCAACCTGCTGAGCATGAACATAGCATTCCTGCACTCTATCTTCACTAAGTCGGACACACCATACAGAAACTTAGACATCTGCGCCCTCGAATCAACAACCATATGGGGAGCATACCTGGAGTGCTGGGTGAACTTGAGTTCGTACTCTTGGATTGACATTGTACCTTCCCTCAAATTCATGAATTCCTGTGCCTTAGCCTCCCTCAACTCTCTTGGAAAGAAACTATCCAGAAAAGCTTCGGTAAAGCATTCCCAAGTCACAGGAGCTGCATCGGTACCCCTGTTTTTCTTCCATTGAGTAAACCATATGTGAGCTACATCCTTGAGCTGGTAAGATTCCAACTCTACCCTATCATTTCCAGTCACTTGCATCACTCCAAAGATTTTCTTGACCTCATCAATGAAGTTCTGGGATCTTCTCCAACATGCGACCCTAGAAACTCAGGCGGATTCATCCTAACAAAATCACGAACTCTATTTGCAGCTGACCCAACATTAGCATTGGGAGGGACTGGGGCCAGCTGATTGTTCTGGTTAGTCACACTCTGAGCCAAAAGCTGAATCACATTCCAAAACTCTGTATTTGAAACCTCTTGATCTGGGACTGGAGGAGCTGCATTAGCATTCCTGGCGTTAGCTCTACGAGGAGGCATGATCTGGAATACATAACGATGAGTTAGAAGTAGATCATACCCACGCACGATAAGAATAAAAAGAAAGTGAAGTTTTCATATAAAACTTCATAGCCTCTTTCTCATTAGATGTGGTGCACTTCACACCCATGAAAAAGACTCTACTTAGTGCATCTTTTCAGACATTCTAGGACACTTAAACATAATGCTCTAATACCAAGTTTTTCACGCCCCAAAGCTACTCTCAGGGGGTAAAAACGGGACCTAGAATCACGAGTGACCCCAAGCTAACCCTGAACTAGCATATCATAAGCAACCTTTAAAAAATACTCTGTGGAAGCTAAAAACATGAGATATCTGAAATTATGGGGAATACCCAATACTGTCTGAATATAAAGAAACTATGAGTTTAATAACAACTGAAAGATCAAACTCAAAACTAAAGCTGAATCTAGAATTATGTCTGAAATAAGCCTCTAATTAACTGGAGATGCTGGGACATGCCCCCAGCTAATTCTAGCAAATACTGAAAATTGAAATGAAAAGAATAAATATAGAAATATGTCTATTGTCCTCGAAATATGAGGACTCACCACTGAAGAAGCTGAAATGGAGATCGGGAGTCGATCTATGCGGGATCTTAATGCTGAGGACCTGAACCTACAGCACGAGAAGATGTAGCGCAGAGTATGCGTCAGTACTTGAAAGGTACTGAGCATGCAGGATAGGATAAAGTTGAAAAACATATACATAACTGAATAAAGCATACTGATCAATGATATAATCTGAACATGATGGAAATACTGAAATATACTGAATACTGAGCTAACTAAATGCAATGACCAAGTACATAACATGCTGAAACTTAAATACTGAAATGTAACTAGGAACCTGGTCAAAAGCACTAGGATCTGACTATGGGAGATACTATTTACTGACATAAAACCACATGAGCTAAATGTGGAGTCCGATGTATACGCCCCATCGTGAGGACCCAATATACCTTGCCAAGGGTATAGAGGCATGACTGGCATGATCACTAAATGTAATGCCCACAGAGGGGACTTATAAACCTATGGGGGCACGTAGTTCTGGGACTATGAGGGTGACTGACCCTAGTCCAACTCGGTGTTAAGCCTACTCCCAATAGAATGTATAAAATACCACATAACAGAAATAACTGGATAGCTCAAGATTCTGACATGCTAACTGAAAATGAAACATTAACGTACTGATAATGAAATATTTGTAAACTGATGCATGTATATTTGTATAAACTGGCCTAGCAAGTGTAATTCATGAACTAAGAGAATCTACACAACTAGGGTTATGAATTTCATGCAAAGAACTAAGCAACGATTTCACGACATCATGATAATCTGATTAGGAATACTATAACAACTAATTCACAATAATTTTGCAAGGTTGTAGAAACCTAGGCCTAAACATGATATAGAGAATCAAGAATCTGACTAAATTCTTGGGACCTAGTGGATGAAAGGAATCCATTAGTGAAATGTCACATACCTGGTGATGAATTTCACTGAGAAATCTTTAGATTTCGGGGCTGGAACTAAAGAAACCTTGTTGCGTTCTTGGAGAGGGGTTTGGTCGACTCTTTCTCCTTCTTTTCGTTCAACTTGATGAATTTTTGGAGAATGAGTTGACTAGGGTAAGTTCTAATTAATTTACTAGGCTAAAACTGACCAAAACTACGTAGTTTAGGGATTAAACAACGTAGTTTAGGGGTCCAACACATAGGGAAAAGACCAAATAACCCCTGACTTAAAAGATGTCGGGGCCAACCGACGGATCGTGGATGGACTGACGGTCCTTTATTGTCGGCCGTCGTTCGGCATCTGGGAGCTGGAACCCACGGCCCTGGACCATGGACTGTGGCCTGACGTACGGTCCGTAGGTCCTGGCGTGGGCTGACCCTTAGCAGGATTTTCTGGAATTTTCTGAGAGGGGAAGCAGGTGGCCATCCACGGACCCCCACCTACGGTCCGTGGGTGGTGCCCGTCGGTGGCACCTGCAACTTCTGAAATCTGCATTCTGGTCTGTCTAGGATATGGGGTGTTACAACATCCTCTTCAGCTTCCCAAGTAGCTTCCTCAACAAACTGATTCCTCCACAGAACCTTGACTAATGCTACTTCCTTGGTCCTCAACTTCAAAGTTGACGATCTAGAATCTGAATAGGAATCTCCTCATAAGATAAGCTATCCTTAATACCAATATCTTCAGTAGGTATGATAAGTGAAGGATCGCACATACACTTCTTCAACATGGAAATGTGAAATACCAGATGAACCGCTACTAACTCTTGCGGTAGCTCCAACTCATAAGCTACACTGCCGATCCTCTTGGATATATAGTAAGGACCAATATATTGGGGACTAAGTTTCCCCTTTTTACCAAATCTCATAACACCCTTCATGGGTGAAACTTTCAAGTAAACCCAATCATCTACTTCAAACTATAAGTCTCTTCTCCTAACATCTGTATAGGATTTCTGATGACTCTGCGTTGTTTTCAATCGCTCTTGAATAACCTTCACTTTCTCCATAGCTTGATGAACTAAGTCTGGTCCTATCAACCCAGCTTCACCAACCTCAAACCACCCAATAGGAGATCTGCATCTTCTCCCATAAAGAGCCTCATACAGAGCCATTTGGATAATAGAGTGGTAACTATTGTTATAAGCAAACTCAATAAGAGGTAGGTGATCATCCCAATTACCCTTGAAATCAATCACACAAGCCCTCAACATATCTTCGAAAGTCTGGATAGTGCGTTCTGCTTGACCATCAGTCTGAGGATGAAAAGCAGTACTCAAGTTCACCTTTGAACCCAAACCTTTCTGGAATGACTTCAAAAATTGCGCCGTAAATTATGCACCTCTATCTGAAATAATGGACACCGGAACTCCATGAAGTCTGACTACCTCTTGAATATATAACGTAGCATAATCTTCTGCTGAATGGGTAGTCTTTACCGGCAAAAAGTGGGTTGATTTAGTCATTCGATCTACAATCACCCAAATGGAATCATGCTGCCGGCGAGACCGCGGCAAACCTGTGATGAAGTCCATATTGATCATCTCCCATTTCCATTCCGTAATCGCTATATTCTGAGCCATACCACTGGGACTTTGGTGCTCTACCTTCACTTGTTAACAATTCAGGTACCTAGCAACAAATTCTGCAATACCTTTCTTCATGCTACTCCACCAATAGACTTCTCTCAAATCACGATACATCTTTGTGGAACTCGGATGGATAGAATATCTGGAGCTATGAGCTTCCTCCATGATCCTCTCTTGAAGTTCATCCACCCTTGGCACATAAAATCTACCTTGATACCTCAATACACCATCTCCCCCTTGTTCAAAAGCCATCACTTTTTGCTTATGAACATTTGCCTTCAATTTAAGAAAAATAGGATCTTGGTCTTGCTTCTCTTTCACTTCAGGCACTAATAATGATTCAGCCCCATTCATCACACTACTCCTCCTTCGCTGGAATCCATTAGACGAACTCCCAATCCTGCAAGTCTATGCACATCATTTGCTAATGCTTTCTTGTCTTCCTCAAAATGTGAGGCATTAACCATAGACAATCTGCTCGAAGCATCAGCAACAACATTAGCCTTATCTGCGTGATAGAGAATACTCATATCCTAATCCTTGAGTAATTCCAACCACCTCCTCTGTCTGAGATTAAGCTCTTTCTGACTAAACACATATTGAAGGCTCTTATGATCGGTGAACACATCTACATGAACACCATAAAGATAATGACGCCATATTTTCAAAGCAAATACCACGGCAGCCAACTCTAGATCATGGGTTGAGTAATTCTTCTCGTGAACTTTAAGCTGTCTGGAGGCATAAGCTCTAACTTTGCCATTCTGCATTAACACACAACCCAATCCGACTCTGGACGCATCACAATATACCACAAAACCTTGTGTACCCTCTGGTAAGGTCAACACTGGAGCAGTAGTCAACCGTTTTTTCAATTCCTGGAAGATTTTCTCACAAGCTTCAGACCATTGAAACTTAACTATTTTCTGAGTCAACTTGGTCAATGGGGATGAAATAGAAGAAAACCCCTCGACGAACCTTCTATAATAACCAGCAAATCCCATGAAACTCCTAATGTCAGTTGGAGACGTGGGTCTAGGCCAGTTTTCACTGCCTCTGTCTTTTGGGTGTCAACTCGAATTCCACCACCGGAAACAAAAAATTCACACTTAGAAAACTTAGCATATAACTCCCTATCCTTGAGAGTTTGAAGGACTGTTCTGAGATGAATAGCATGATCTCCCTCATTCCTTGAATAGATTAGAATGTCATCAATGAATACAATAACAAACATATCTAAATAAGGCTTGAATACTCTGTTTATAAGGTCCATGAATGTTGCAGGAGCATTAGTCAAACCAAAGGACATAACTAGGAGCTCATAATGACCATAGCAGGTCCCGAAAGCTGTCTTAGGGATATCACTTTCCTTTACTTTCAACTGATAATAGCCAGATCTGAGGTCTATCTTAGAAAAACAAGTGGCACCTTGAAGTTGATCGAAGAGATCATCAATTCTCAGAAGAGGATACTTATTCTTGATAGTAACCTTATTCAACTGACGGTAATCTATGCACATTCTAAGAGAACAATCTTTCTTCCTCACAAATAAGACCGAAGCGCCCCAAGGTGAGAAACTTGGTCGAATAAAAACTTTCTCAAAGAGATCTTTCAACTGCTCTTTTAAATCTTTCAACTCTGCAGGAGCCATTTTATATGGCATAATAGAGATAGGACGAGTATCGGGAATAATATCTATACCAAAGTTTATTTCTCTCTCCAGAGGGACTCCAGGAAGATCATCTGGAAAGACTTCTGGAAACTCACTAACAACTGGAACTGGCTGAATAGGTGGTGTCTCAACACTAGATTCATTAACTCGGACCAAGTGATAGACACACCCCTTGGAAACTAACTTTCTCACCTTAAGGTATGAAATGAAACGACCCTTAGGCACTGCTGAACTACCCTTCCACTCTATAACTGGGTCATTAGGAAACTGTAACTTAAAAACTTGAGTTCTACAATCTACTGATGCATAAGAGGCATGAAGCCAGTCCATACCTAGAATGACATCAAAATCTACCATGTCTAACTCAACTAAATCAGCCTTGGTGCTCTTGTGATTGACGGAAATGGTACAATCACGGTAGACTCTCTCAGCTAGAATAGACTCACCAATAGGTGTAGAAACACTGAAGGACTCAAGAAGTTTCTCAAGAAGAACATCAAAATTCATCGCAACATATGGAGTCACAAAAGATAGACTCGCTCCTGGATCTAGCAAAGCATAAGCATCAAAATTAAAGACTTGGATCATACCAGTGACAATATCTGGTGAATCCTCTTACTCTTGGCGAATAGTAATAGCATATAGCCGGTTTGCTCCTCTGCCTTCCCCTGAAGTAGCTCCTCTAGATGCATCCCTATATGGTGGAGCAACTGAAGAAGATAAGGCTCTATTGCCCCCATTACTATTTCCTTGTCTGTTCTTAGGGCACTCTTTCATAAAGTGACCACACTTGAAGCAACCCGTGGAGCCATCACGACACACTCTTGAGTGGATCCTATTACACTTAGCACATGCAGGAGTCTCATTACCTCCTTGTGCCACACTACCTTAAGACTACGCAGGTCTAGCTCTGAAATTTTGTGAATTTTGATTGTTGAACTCACCTATGTTTCTTGGTGCATGTGCACTAGCAGATGATGGAGCAGGTCCCTTTTGCTTATTTTGGAAAGATGACCGGTTAACATTACTCTTCTGCTGCCTGGAGTCATTCCCTGTCTTAGCTTTCTTGTTTCAGAACTCTTCCCTATCTCTCAGCTTATCCTTATTGACCTGTTGCACATGGATCATCAACCTTGCTATATCCATGTCCCCTATTAGCATAGTTGTCTTGCCTTCTTTACTTGACATACGAGACAACCCAGCAACGAACAAACTCATCCTGCTCATCATATCAGCAACCATCTCCGGATCATAACGGGAAAGTTGGGTCAACTTCAGACTGTGCTCCTGAACACTCATAGATTCCAGCTTAAGAGTGGGGAATTCTCGTACCTTTGCTTCTCTTAATTCACGGGGAAAGAAACGCCCTATTAATGCACTCTCGAACACAGCCCAGCTCATTATTGGTTCATCCTCAACTCTACCCTTCTTCCATTGGTCAAACCAGATTCCAGGGACACTCTTCAGTTGATATGCAGCTAGTTCCACTCGTCCAGCCTCAGCAACATGCATAACCTCAAACACTTTCTGTTGTTCCTCTACAAAGTTTTCCAGATCCTCAGTGACGCTTTCACCAGTGAAGCTTGGAGGATTCATCCTTAAGAACTCACGGATCTTAGAAGTATCAGTCACTTCCTGTCGATTTTCTCTTTGTTGCCCCACTTGGTTGGTCACATCTTGACTCAGCATTCAGATAGCTTCCCAAAATTCAGCATTGGTGACCTCTCCTTGGGGTTACACTTCTGGTGCATTAGGTACCCCTTGTTCCTCAACATTCCTTTTAGCCGACGACCTTAGACAGTTCTTTGTGGAGGCATGATCTGAAAGATACGTGCAAGCATGAGTTAGAAAGAAATTTTTATAGAGATAAACTCTATCGCACGAAATGAATATGAAAGAAGTGAGATAGTTCCTAAATGTTGCAGCCTCCTAATTATAGATGTGGCGCGCTTCACACCGATAACTAGGACTCTATAGACACGGCTTCATAGACTCCCTAGGACTCTTGTACTCTGTGCTCTGATACCAAGTTTGTCACGCCCCGATCCTACACCCTAGGCGGGACTTGCACTCGAGAACCATTGTTGTCCCCAAGAAAACCCTTGGCCTGGCTTAATTCTTAGCGGAAGACTTACTGAACATAAAATGTACTTAAATACAACCTTAACTGAACTGTCTCAATAAATAACTTAGAATGTTTTAAGAGTAAACATTCAACTAGCCAAAGTGGCAACTCATGTCTTACAACAAAAAAACTGAAATGAATAAGACTAATGAACTAATAACATCTAACTGTCCATGAAGACTCTAATACTATGAGGGATGTCAGGACAAGACCCCTGATCATCCTAACAAACTAAAAAGCAAAAGCAGTGATAAAGGGATCCTCCGAAAAGCAAGGAGGCTCACCAAATGACTCTGAAGCTCAACTGGATCAACGAAGCGCTGGATGCTGATCCTGGTTACCTGTATCTGCATCATACAATGATGCAGGCCAAATGGCGTCAGTATATTGAATGTACTAGCATGTGAGGGGAATTTTAAAACATACATAAGCTTGGAATGGAACTGAACAAAACTTACCTCGTCTCATCTCAACTCAACTCATTTCAATATAAGGCAGAAATAGAAATGCAATATAAAGAAAAGCTTTAAAACATGTAGATAGCAACTTAGTGTATTGAAAACACAACAATAACTTAGTTTGTATATAAAAATACACGTAACTCTAGAGAGATTCTCTAACTGAAAACCATCACTATGAGCTAAGTGATGGTACATCGTCTTGCCTCACGCTGCCAGGGCCGTCCTATACTTTGCCGGCGTATAGAACCTAACTCACTAAGTGGATCCACTAGTACATGCTAAAAGCATTAAGAAATCATCTAAAAAGTATGACCCTTTGTACCCATGTAGGCTACATGGTTTATGGAGACTTGAGTTTTCTGAACTCGTCCCCATATCAGTGCTCAATACTAGTCCCAAAAATTTAACTAGCTGAAATGTCAAAAAACATAACTCTTATGTGGTTTGATATTATTACTCAAAAGATCTTTCTCTTAAAAGAGATGGTACTAAAACTGCTCATGAAAACTCTTTTGGAAATCCGTGTTTCCTCTCATCTTAAATGTGAAAACATTTACTCTTTGAGAATACTTAGTTCCCATATATAATTTTGAAGAAATGAACTTGGATCTACTCTTTCTCAAACAAAATGCTTCAGTCTTTAAAACAAGTTTAAAACGATAGTAAAAGACTTTGAAAAGATTCTAAGAACTCTCTAAACTTGACTATTAGCTTTACCTTGAATTTGAATTATGGATTCAAGGGTTATGATCTCATGTTATGGATGATCTCATGATTTTAAGACGTACCTTAGAGTGTAGAAATCAACTAGAAAACATAGGTACGATTCGAGGGAACTCAAACAGAAAGAAGTGGGAAAGGGTAGAGGACCTGGCGACCCTGGCGTACTGAGTGGCGCAGGGCGCCAGACCCTAAACTATAGAAGGCTGATTGGGGCGCACTGAGTGGTGTGGCGCCCCAGGGGTAAACTATAAAACAATTCATCTAACGCACTGAGTGGCGCGCTGCTCCGGTCCCCTGCCCAGTAAACCCATGAATTTTCTTTTTCGTTTTTCGACCCTACATCATCTAGATTCGATTGGTTTCTTCCCCAAACACTTAGATTTGGATACCCAACCAAAGTATACAAGAATCTACTCAAATACACCCTTAAATCTCATCAAATCACCTCAAGAACTCCTCCAAACCCAACATCAAGATTCAAATGAAACTTCAATAAAATTCATCAAGAACTCATATACTCTACTTTCAAAAATGTAAATACGCTGAATTTAATCATGATTAGCGTGTGGGTGAACGAACCCTACACTATGTGAACTCACATACCTCATAGGGATTAACCCTTGGCAAAATCAGCAAGCGAAAACTCAAGAACGCGACGAACCTTAGATTTTCTCCTATTTTCTCTTCTCTCAAAGCCCTAGCGTAATTTAGGAATGCGTAAGCCGAACCAAATAAGTTTAGACCCCAAATAAATTACTAAAAAACGAATAAACTTAATCTGGTAATGAAAAGATCAAAATACCCTTCTTAAATCCGAGTAACTTTCCTTATCCGGATAGCCCAACTTCAAACAGGCATATCTCCCTCATACGAGCTCAAAAATTAGCAAACTTTGTGGCGTTAGAAAGATAATTCAAAGACCTTTCATTTGATATCTTATGTACACCTAACGCATCATGTACTGAAAGTTATGGTCGTTTGAAGTTGACCCAAAACTCATACTTAGCATAACTTGCCAATTTTTTCAAATTTAATCTTTCCAAAAATGGTTTCTTTCTAATTCTAGTTCTTTCAAATAGCGAGGTGTTACACCCCCATCTTAACGTTCAATTGGTATCAGGACAGGTCTCACTGATAAAGTTTTTAACCACACGTGAGCATAGATCCATGGAAAACTATCAAATTCCTGGTGCTCTACTTCAAAATGGACATTCCTCAACTCGGCCACCATATTTCAACGGCCAAAACTAATCCCACTGGAAAGATAGATTAAGAATCTTTGTTTCTTCAAATGACCTACAAGCATGGATTGTGTTCAAGAAGGGTCCAAAGCCTATTACCAGACTTACGGGAAAAGATGCCAATGATAAGCCTTTTGATCCCGAATCCTTTGATATTACGAAGCAACAACAAGAAGTAATTCAAACTAATGTTAGAGTTATAAGTTTGCTATATTGTGCGGTGAGTGGAGCTGAATACGACAAGATCTCAATATGTGAAACTACAAAAGAAATGTGGAACAAGCTTGAAGTAACTTATGAAGGAACTAGCAAGGTAAAGGAAGCTCGGATCAGTTCACTGGTCAACGAATATGAATTATTCAAGATGGAAGAAAATTAAAACGTAGAGGACATGTTCTCAAGATTTAGAAAAAAAAATTGCGAAGTCAAATCTCTTGGAATTGTGTACTCCAATAGATTACAAGTTAGAAAACTCATCAGAAGTCTTCCCGAGGCTTGGGAAACTAAAGCTGCTATTCTTGAAGATGGAGATCTTCAACAAATAACCTACGATGAACTTTGTGGAAACCTAATGGCCTATTAACAAAATAATATTAATAGGTACAACAAAGATGATTAAAAGAAAATGGTTGCTCTTACTACAGAAACATTTGAGGTAGAGGAAGAAGTCGATGAATATAAAAAAGAAGGAATGGCTCTCATAAATCGAGGAGTTAGACAAATGCTTAGACAAAGAAGACAAAGACCTCAACAAGATTTCAAGAACAATGATATCCAAAGAAATGATGATCGTTGCTACTACTGTGGAAAACCAGGACACATCAAACAAAACTGCCCAGAATGAAAAATAAGAAATAACCGAAGAAATGAAGATCCAAAAAGTCTTGAAGCCTGGAGTCAAGGAAAAACATCTGAAGATGATCATGATGAAACTGCAAAAATATGCTTCATGGCACTAGGTGTCACGCCCCGAGGCTACCCCCTTGACGTAACACGGGACCTAGGATAATGAGTGACCCCAAGCTAACCCTGTGTCTGGCATATATCAAGCATACTGAGAATAACTGAATAAAACATGTACTATGCGGAAGCTAAAACAATGGATATATGAAAGTAGGGAAAAACCCAACTAGTCTGAATATATAAAGAATAATGAAAGTCTAGTGATGACTGAAACAAACTTAACAACTAAAGCTAAATCTACTACTATGTCTGAAAAGCCTATAACTGACTTAAGTTGCTAGGACATGCTCCTAGCTAACTCTAACAAAACTGCAACTAAAAATAATGAAAGAAATGAAAGCATGTCTATTATCCTCGGAATATGAGGACTCACCACTGAAGCTATTGAATGCGGACCGAGAATCGATCTAAGTAAGATCTGGATGCTGAGTACCTGAACCTACATCATGAAACGATGTAGTGTAGAGTATGCTTCAGTACTTGGAATGTACTGAGCATGCAAGATATAGATACTAAGGTGAACAAATATATATAAGTTGAACAAAGCATAACTGCGCAATGACATAAACTGAGCAATAATGTACATATTGAAATATACCTGAAAAGCTAAGCTGAATGCAATTACCAAGTACTAATCGTGAAAATAACATGCTGAACTAAATGTTGAAGTATATACTAAAAACCTGGTCAAATGTACTAAGAGTCTGACTGTAGGAGCTACTATTAACCGACATAAACCACGTGAGCTAAATGTGGAGTCGGATGTATACGCCCCATCGAGAGGACCCAATATACCTTGCCAGGGGTATAAAGGCATGACTGGCGTGATCACTAAATCTGATACCCAATAGAGGGGACCTATAATCCTACGTGGGCACGTAGTTTTGGGACTATGAGGGTACGCTGAACCCTAGTCCAACTCGGTGCTAAGTCTACTCCCAACTGAATATGTAAATCACTAAAATGTATCTGAAATACTGAATAGCTCAAAACACTGACATGCTAACTGAGAATGAAATATTTATATATTGAGAATCTGACATTCGAAATCTGTAGCATGATTTTCTATTTAACTGACCTAGCAAGTATAATTCATGAACTAAGAGAATTTACACAAACTAGGGTTCTGAGTTTTTATATAAGGAATTAAGCAAACTTTCCAAGAAACATGCTATTTTGATTTAGGGATACTACAACACCTAAATCACAACAAGTGTCCAAGGTTTTAGAAACCCTAGGTATAAAAAAGATATGGAGAATCAAGGAAATGAATGAATTCTAGGGACCTAGTGGATGAAAGGAATCTACTAGTGAAATCCCACATACCTAGTGACGAAAACTATGGAGAAATTCTTTGGATTTCAAGGCTGAACATTGAAGAAAACCTCCTGATTGTTCTTGGGAAACTGGTTCCTCTTTCTTCTCTTTTAGTTCTATGTTTTGGTGAATGAGGTTTCTCGCTAATGTCTGACTAGGATATTAGGCTTAAACTGAGTCAAACGACGTAGTTTAGGTATTAAATGACGTAGTTTAAATGTCCAATGCATAGCAGAAAAGACCAAAACGACCCTGACTTAAAAGCTGACGAGGGCCACCCACGGAGCCACTGACGGACTGTTGATGGAACCACGGTCCGTCGAGTGGGTTTTGGTTGCTGGACAGCGCCTACTTATTTCTGGTACCCCCATCTACGGTCCACTTCACGGACCGTGTGAAGGATCAGGGATCATGAAGGCCACCGTGGTTCTTCACTTGGGCTAAGGGGTCTGCTGGATCAGTCGGTGGACCCATCCACGGCTCGTAAGTGGGACCACGGCCCGTGGTGGGCACCGTGGTCCACCACGCTGGCTGGGTGTGAATCAAGAGCAGGTCGACAGATTGTGGTCCCTCTCACGGTCCGTAAACCCTTCCATAGTTCACCCAAATATTTTGATGTTCAGTTTGTTAGGTTTTTGAGGTGTTAAAATATCTCCCCCTTGGGAACATTCGTCCTCGAATAAAGTCTAAACAAGCTGAGTAAGGAGGGAAGGAAATGCAATCCCTACCACCAAGTACTAGAAACTTATATCTAACTGAACTGAGACCCAAGAACATGCAAATATGATGAAATGCAAGAATAACTGAGGGGACAAAATATTGAGACTGAATTTACGCTAGAGTAAACTAAGAGACTGGAGAGGAACTATTACCTCAAGTTGAAACGGAATCGTCAGGAAAGAGGTGAGGATACTTTGCCATCATTGCAGCTTGTACTTTCCAAGTAGCTCCCTCTACGGATTGACTCCTCCTCAAAACCTTTACTGAAGCGACTTCCTTATTTCTCAACCTACGAACCTGACAGTCAAGAATTTCAACTGGCATTTCTTCATAAGTAAGACTATCTTTCACCACCACACTCTCCATTGGTACTTTCGATGCCGGATCACCCATACACTTCTTTAACAAGGAAACGTGAAAGACTGGATGAACCGCTGCTAGTTTTGCTGGCAACTCTAACTCATAAGCCACATTACCAACCCTTTTCAGGATTTTGTAAGGACCTACATATCTAGGATTGAGTTTCCCTTTCTTGCAAAATCTCATCACCCCTTTCATAGGTGACAGCTTCAGGAAAACCCAATCATCGATTTTAAACTCTAAGTCCCTTCTCCTCACATCTACATAGGACTTCTGACGACTATGGGTTGTCTTTAGTCTATCTCTGCTGAGTTGAACTTTCTCCATAGCCTCATGAACTAAATCTGGCCCAATCAAGGTTGCTTCACCTACTTCAAACCAACCAATCGAGGACCTACATCTACAACCATATAGTCCCTCATACGGGGCCATCTAAATACTGGAATGGAAGCTATTATTATAAGCGAACTCTATGAAAGGTAGGTGATCATCCTAACTACCCTTGAAATCAATCACGCAAGCTCCCAACATGTCCTCTAAGGTTTGAATGGTACGCTCTACCTGACCATTCGTCTGTGGATGAAATGTTGTACTGAGATTCACTTGAGTACCAACAACTTTCTGAATTAATTTCCAGAAATTAGAGGTAAACTGAGGACCTCTATCTGAGATGATAGAAAAAGGAACCTATGTAACCTGACTATTTCATTGATGTAGAGTTTGGCGTAGTCCTCCGTTGAATCTGTAGTCTTGACAGCTAAGAAGTGAGCGGACTTAGTAACTCTGTCTACTATCCCCCAAATGGAGTCATGTTGTCTGCGAGTACGAGGTAAACTCATAATGAAGTTCATGTTTATCACTTCCCACGAAGTACTCAGACTTCCCCCGATTTGGCCAAAATTGGCCAATTGACGTCTTTTGCCCTTAAGAATGACGTCAACTACTCTATCATTGGGCAAAATCCGACAATTAGCACAATTCAGGGGTTACTTAGACTTCACCCCCGCTAGACCCCCAACAATTTCAACAAACCCAACAATTTTAACATGCTTCGACACGGGATTTCACAAATTAAGGCCGATTAACAAGGATTTAAACTAAATACGGATAAACAACACACCACACAATCAACAAATCAACATTAAGCACAGAGAACTACCACAAAATGATCAAGCATTCAATTTTTACCAAAATGTAAATCGGGGTTCGAAAAACCAACCTTATATGCCAAAAATTTGTAACGCTAGGCAAGCAATGAATCCAAAAATCCACCCCGAGTAATCAATCCCACACACAGAGCAAGTAAATAAAGCACGAAATCATGAAAAAGCGGTTGTGAAATTTTGGAAGTCGAAAAGTATGAAAATGAGGAGATCTTTTGAATTTAAAAATGGTTTGGCCTTAAAGACCCTTCAGTTCGCGTGCCAGTTGGCGATCACGACTTACATCACCGACCCACTCGGTGATGCGTCGAGTAGCACTTTAGCCCGCCAAATTTTACAAAACCTCTAGCAAGCTAGGTGGTTCAAACGACGGTCCAATTCGGGCTCGTCGGCCTGTTCGGTGAGTCGCCGACTGGACCTTTGGCTCGCCTAGCTTCCATTTTTCCAAAATTTCAAATTTTCAACCTACACATTCAACACCCGTTATTCAAAAAACAATAATAAAAGCATGAGAGCTTGGGTTGCCTCCCAAGAAGCCCCTTATTTAACGTCGTGGCACGACGTGGATACGCTTTCAAGGTTCATTTTTTGGGTTAGCCAAGGTATCACTTGGTAGACCCCCTTTTGGCCTTGGGTTCAAATGAGATGAGATTTGACCCATTTGCATTTCCAGTTGGTTGATGGACACTGAGTGAGAGGTAACTTTCTGATTTAGTGTGGAGACGTCCTCTTTCATTTCTTAAGCACTTTGTCTGACCCTTCCACTTTATTGAGAATGTGTGCAAGCATATCTTCCGTGTGAAAGTTCTTCGGGTCAGCCCTTTTCTCTTTAGGATTTTGACGCTCATGGGGAGAAACGTATCTATCTTTTTCACCATCACGCTCCTTCTAATTAGTCCCACAATCATACCATTCCCTGTCACAGTCTCTCCAACCATCATCACGCTCTCTATTCAAACCTTGGTTCCCGCCCATCCTTTGATAGTTCAAACGGAAACCTCCTCCTTGATTTGCAAGAAAATTCACTTTCTCATTATTTAGAGCATCAAAGTGTGCATCATCAGGATTCACCCCACTAACATCAACAACATTTATACTTTTCGACCCACTTCCCATCACATTTTTCGCCAAAATATCCAACTGGGTCATCATTTTGGCCATATTTTAGTCTCGCTCTTGTTCCTTCTCTATCTTCTATTTTGTCATCCTAAAGGTTAGAGGGGACACCTGGTCCTCCTGAGTGTACCAGGCTCTGTTAATCTTGGTCATACCATCAAGGAGATGGGATGTTATTTCAAAAGTTTGTTTCATAATACCTCCTCGGACAAGTTGATCAGCCACACCTTTTTTCACCGAGTCTAAACTCCGGTAGAAGTATTGTAATAACACGTTGTTTGGAAGCCTGTGAGTTGGATATTGAAGTAACAACTTTTGAAATCTCAGCCACGTTTCAGGGATTGGCTCACCATCTAAACGTTTAAAGCCCTAAATATTATCTCTCAATGACATAATCCTCGAAGGAGGAAAGAACCTTGTGTAGAACGCCTCAGTAAGTTCATCCCATGATGTAATTGAGTCTGCCGGTAGTTCAGCTAACCATTTGGTGGCTTCTCCTATCAAAGAGAAAGGAAACAACTGAAGCCGGACTGACTCTTGTGAGATGTTTTTGAATGAGAATGGACCACATTCGTCCACGGAGTTCCTAATATGATCAGGGGATCCTCATGAGCTAGCCCTCCGAATGGTCCTTTCATTTGCAAGAGTTGCAACATCGTGCTAGTCAGGTGGAATACAACATTCCCCACAACCGAAGGCAACCGAATAGCACCTACACCACCAACTTGAATTTCATTGACATCGTTCATGTTACCGATGTCATCTTGGTGGCCAAGTTGGCTACCATTACTTCCGTTTACACTCATCTCGTCCTCTGTTCACAAACAGCCAACAACAAACAGAAAACAAGGTAAGTTGATTCAACTACAACACAAAAAAATCACAATCTAAATTTCAATAATAGAATTCTATACACCAATCCCAAGCAGCAGCGCCATTTTCGATAAACGCTCAACTACACCTCATCCAATACTAGGTGTAGGCGATCGTAATCTAGTATAAAACCAACAATAAGTTGGGGTCGAACCCACAAGGAGCGGTACAAGTTTGAATTCAATTACGAAGTTATAAATGTGGTCTAATCGGTTATAGAAATAAAAATTATCAAATTCATTAAGGTAAATCAAAGGGACTGACACGAATTTCAGATAGGGGGATTGGTTTGTCAATTAGCAACTACAACAATTACTAAAATAGGGGAATCAATGAGTAGAGAGGAATTCTCAGAGATGTGATTGATTATAGACTAATTTTGCTATATGGGTAATTGTAATTTATTAACAATTGCTGAATCTCAATGGGTAGGCTAGACTATAGAAGCAATTGCTTTCTCTCAAACAACTATTACGATTCAAGCGAATTCTCTCGAACCTCGACAAACTTAACACTAAAAGCAGCCCAATACCTCAATTTATCTACTCTCTCGAGCTACATAGGTAGGATCGAGTTAAGATTCACTCTCTCAAGTTGAACCCACAACAACCCAATCACTATAATCATCAATCGAAAACCTTAGTTCTAAAACCTCTTTCTCAAGCAAGCCCAGAACACTAAATTCGAATTGGATTTGCCACTATAATTCATAGATTAATACACAGCTATCAATTAAACCCATTTCAAATAAGCATTTAAATCAAACAACAATACTAATAAGCTAATTAAAGCTAATAATCACATGATCACACCCCAAGAATTGGGGTTTTAGCCAGACATCATAAAAAGAACGAAAAAATTACCAATTATGTTATCCATGAACTGGGTAATGGTTCCCAAATCTCTACAATGCTTCAAATAAACTTAATTCAAAAATCCTATTGAAACTCCTCAAAACCAAGTCTCAAAAGCTCTCAGTTCTACAATGGAAAACTACTCAGGAAAATAACTGGATCCAAGACTGGATAGGACTCCTCTCTTTTTCTGCTTTTTTAAATTTCAATTTATAGTTTCCCAAATTTTGACCTTCAGGACCATTAGGTGAAATAAGTCGAGCATCACCGATCAAGTCGACGACGCGCCCATTGCTCCATTCCATTGCCGGTTTGTCTTGGCTCTTTATCCTCAGAGTTCTGTGACTTTAGGCGATCAAGATCGAGGTCGCCAATCCGTTCGGTGGTACACCGACTGTTCATTGCCATCGCCAAATAGGTTTTTCCCCAGGGATGGCATGCTGGAACTTTTGGCAAATTGAAGAGTCATTCGGCGGTTCGCCGAGTGGTCTTAGCGATCACCAGGACTGCCTTTCTTCAACTTCTTTAGCTTTTTTGCTCCTTTTTGCCGGATAATGTCCTTGCCTTGCTCCTTAGCCTTCATTGCTGCAAATCAACACTTTAACATCAGTTTAGAGCATAAATTAGACATTGAGGATAATAAAACTATGAAAATAAAACCCTAAATGAGTCGAAATCTCAGACTCGTCAATGAAAGATTAAGCACTTTTCTCATCAAAAATAATTTTCAAAGAGGAAAAATTGATACTACCCTTTTTACTCATAAATCTGATTCAGGCATTCTTATTGTTCAAATCTATGTTAATGATATTATTTTTGGAAGCTCTAACCTCTCTCTTTGTGAGAATTTCACAAAACTTATGAAAGGCGTGTTCGAAATGAGTCTCATGGGAGAACTCTCATTCTTTCTCGGCGTACAAATAAAGCAATTCAAAAATGGAATTTTCATCAATCAAGGTAAGTATGTTAAAGAGCTGATTAAGAAATTCGGTATGGAAAAAGGTAAAGCCTTCGGAACTCCTATGAGCCCCTCTACTTGTTTAGAAACTGACGTTACAGGAAAGGCGGTTGATGAAAAGCTATATCGAGGAATAATTGGATCTTTACTGTATCTCACTGCAAGTCGACCGAACGTCATGTTTAGCGTTTGCAAATGCGCAAGGTTTCAATCTGCCCAAAAGAATCCCATCTCACTTCAGTAAAACGAATCATCTGATATCTTACTGGAATATCCGAAATGGGACTTTGGTATCCTTTTTCTGAAAATTTTAATTTAACTGGATATTCAGATGTTGACTTTGCAGGTGATAAAAATGACAGGAAAAGCACTAGTGGAACATGTCAATTCTTAGGAAAATCTCTTATTTAATGGCATAGTAAGAAGCAGACCTCAATAGCTCTTTCAACTACTGAATCTGAATATCTTGCTGTTGGAAGCTATGGTACTCAACTTCTTTGGGTGATACATCAATTATTCGATTATGACTTATCTTTTGAAGGCGTTCCAATTTCTTGTGATAATACCAGTGCTATTAGCTTATCTAAATATATTATGCATTATTCTAGAGCAAAGCATATAGATATCAAGAATCATTTTATTCATGATCATGTTGAAAATGGTGATTTTTATCTTGAATTTGTTGATTCTGAAAATCAATTGGCTGATATGTTTACTAAACCCTTGCTTGAAGAAAGATTTTGTTTCCTTCGAAACTGTCTTAGTAATATCGTATTTAATGACTAATTCTTCTTGTTTTCTTTTATTTATTATATTCATTGATTTTTGTTCCTTTCTAATTTTTCTAAACCTCTTCATCTTCTCTGAACTCCTCGTTTCTTTCCCCTCCATCACTTCTGTCCCTTCGCTGCCAGAAGTTTCTTTCTCTCCTCCTTCTTTAATTATTCATCCTTTCTCTATTCCTTCTCATTCTCTCTCTCTTTCTTCTTAATCCTTTCTCTCTTTCCTCTCAAATGACCCATACTAGATCCATGGAGGTTCTCCAAAAGGCTCTTGTTTCTCCCTCAGAATCTCTTGAAATCGAGTTTTTATCTTCTGATTACTCAGAAGTAGAATTTGTTGCTCAACCTTCTTCTTTGAAGAAGCGTCCCTCTGCAGCCAAGAAGAAGGACAGCAAAAAGGCTCGCCCCGCCTTCCCTGAGACCTTCACTTCTGAAGACTCGCTGAAGTTTTGGGGACTGGAGCATAAGATTAAATTTGAATCCTTTTCAAGGAGACCTATTGTACCTGGTCGAGTGATAAACCTGGAACAACTCGAGGCTTCGTACTGCGTTGTAAGTCCTTCTTTCGTGCTCAAAAATTGTCTATATTGCTTCGTCTATGTGGGCTTGAATTCTATGAAGAACCAATTCACTTGTTCTATGCAAATCTCCGGATCTCTGCAGATAATGGTGAGTGGGAAACCCAGTGTTGGAAATCGTATGGTTGTTAATGATTCCTTGGATGAAGATGTCTTTCGTTCTGAATTCTCTGGTGATATTCCGTTCATGCATGGAAATATGTGGCCTGAAAGTTTTGAAATTTCTTTGGAAGATGAAAATATTTTTGTTGCTGTTATTGGATCTGATATCTCTAATTTTGGTCCCTTATCTCTTGGTTTTGAAAATCGCATACTCGCACATATTGTTGCTACCACCCTGGTACCTTGAAAAGGCTCTCTAAGCAAATCTCTAACAGAGATTTGTTTGTGTTTTACTATCTACTAAAGAAGCTGCGTATAAACTGGGCAATGTGGTTTCGTGAGTGCATGATTGAGAGCTTTGAAGGCAATAATTCTTCAACCAGCTTACCCTATGTCCTGCTCATATCCTGCATTATCATAGACTCTCTTGTGGATCTCTCTCTGTACAAGCCTATTGTTGTTGATACCACCTATGATACCCATACTTTCTCTAGTATGGGGTATGTTCTTATAAACGAAAAATGGTATAAGAAGGAGTATGTTCAATCCAGAGCCGATGCTCCCAGGGTGACTCGTATCTCAGCCGAATATGCTTCCCTACTTCTCAAGGAGGCAGAAAATATCAAGGTAAGGCTAGATGGGTTGGAATCTCACATGCAAGTGTTGCAGGATACTCTTGGGAAGGTTCTTCAGCTACCCAAGGATTCCAGCACTGACATTGGAAAACTTCGTCTAGTAGTGGAAGGACTTAAGAAGGAGGGACTCTGCTCAATCAATACTATTCTCAAGGAAGTCAACTCCATCAAATCTTTTGGAGCCAACTCTTCTCATATCGAGTTAGCTATCTCGGTGCACAACTCGTACTCGAACTTCTCTAAAAATGTTGAGCGCTCTTATAAAACTTTCTGCAGGAATGTGCTCTACACTCTCAAGTACTTTCTTGGTGGATATCGTTAAGACTGTGTTCCTTTTTCTCTTTTGCTAAGACATGAATTTCTGGAGATATGTCTCCATTTTTTTTTGTTGGACTTTAATATTGGGGTTCTACCTCAAATCTCTTTTATCTGTATATTTGCTTTCGGATTACCTATCTTGTGTTGTTTTCCTTTTTGATTATGTCAAAGGGGGAGACTACTAAGCTGCTCAGATAAACTGTTATGGAAGCATACAGAAAGGGGGAGTCTTGAAAAACAGGGAAGTAAAATTGAATCATATAGTTAAAAGTTGTCATTATCAAAAAGGGGGAGATTGTTAACTAGTAATATTTTGAATAATGGCAAACTAAACTCATATCGCAGAGAATCAAGGAACAAGATTTGGATCAGCAGCTTCACCTAAGGAGAAAGAGGGATCAGCAGTGCGTGACCAGGACAACAACCAAATAGCGTCAAACAAGGAGATAGATAGATTCAATCTAACAAATTGAATTCAATTAGTTATCAATCCAACTAAGACCATATCAATTCAGGGGAACAAGAAAGGAAAGCAATCAAGATAAACAATCAGATCAAGGCAAATCACCCTATGATCTTGGAAGATCAGAACTATGATTCCAATCAAGCAATCAAAATCTGAACAAGACTTTGTTTCAACGTAGAGGAAACAGCGATGCAACCCAATCAAGAAAAGATCATTCTCAATCAAGAAAACATTACAAATCCTTGATTGAAGGACACTCCCTTGGGTTTTCCTATTCGAGCAAAGATCACTTCACCTTTCAACATATAAATAAGCACCCAGATCAGTAGTTGAAAGTGTGCAACTTCACTTGAACTTATATTGTAATCTTCTTTCATCTTTTATAAAGCTTTGTACACTTTAAGTGAACAATTGAAAAAGAAAAAGTGAAGGAAAGATTATGAGTGTAGGTTATACAAGGAGAGGTAGTGTCAACATAGAAGTTCTGATTTGCATATCAGACTGGATTCGAGATCACACTCACTGTACAACCATAAGTTCTCAACAAGCTCTAAAGGAAACCCTTGAAACCCAAAGGGACTGAAAGTAGCCACCACATCGGTGTTCCGAACCAGTATAAAATATCTTGTGTCAATTTACTCTCTGCATCTACTCTTATTTTATATTGTGATACTAACTTGCAGGTGAGTCAACTGTTCCATACAGGAAGTCGACTAAAGAATTATAATTCACCCCCTCCCCCTCCCTCTTAATTTTCAGAGTCTATTTGTCACTCCAGTAAGTTTATCAATCCAACTTTAGACTAAATAATTGAAGCACACATTTTTTTCTCATTTCTCTCCAATAGTCATTATAAGGTGCAAAAACAATATCATGGCCATTGTAAGACAATTTTTGTTGTCCAAGAAGAGAAGGTCTACTACAAAATACTAAATCTTGTGTCTTCAATACTTCTTTTGCTAGATTTGCTGAAAAAACTACAATCATAGTAGAGGAACCAAGTTTTAATGAGAAGATTTTTCCATATTTTTTGGAAAGTTTCCAAAAATTAAGATGGGGAGTTAAACTATCATATTGATGCAAATTTCCAATAAATGGAAGGCCTATAGGACCGGGTGGGAGTTTTGTTTTTCCACTCTTTTTGTCTTTATGAAGGAGAAAAATAAGCAAAATTGGAAAGGCTACAAAGAGTAGAAAGAGAATCATTTAGTTGTCCACCTACATAAAATAATGCAAGTCACTTAAAATGGCCTAAATATAAAAAAAATGAATCTTTTTGGGTTAGACTTTTCCTCCTTTTTTTTTATTAAAGATAAGGAGTGTATATGACTTCTGATCAATGATAACATAATTAAAAGAATTTTAGATTAAAATATAGTTTCTGATCCGTTTCAATTTGTTTGACCTACCTTTTTTTAGTCTGTTCAAAAAAGAATGACATTTTTTTTCTTTTTAGCAATTATTTAATTTCAACTTCTCACATGACATGTTAAGACCACAATGTTAAAGGATATTTTGGTATATTTGATATATCATTAATTTTAAATCACAAGATTTAAAAGTCTCTTTTATTTTTTTAAACTTCTTACCAAGTCAATATAGGCCAAACTGATTGAAACAGAGGAAGTAGTGACTATAAGAGTGTGTTTGGTACGGAGAAAAATATTTTCTTAAAAAACATGTGGGTTTCTTACTATTTACTAATGTTTGGTAGGTAAACAAAAGACATCATCTCAAGAGTATTTATATGTTATCTAACAAAATACTATGGAGTGGGATGTGAGGGTTCGGGGGTGGTGGCTGAGGTTGAGATGGTCAAGGAGAAGGGGTGGGGGTGGGGGTGTTGGGTGGTGGAGAAGAGATAATGAAGTTGCATGCAATGTCACTTATCTAACTTGTTTTTCCTAGTTTGGTTTAGGACGTCGTTTTCCTCAATTTTAAGGAGCCTATTTTTCTAGAGAAAATATTCAAAATATTTTGACCAACCAAATATAAAAAAACTAAAAAAATATTTCTCTCCATACCAAACACACCCATGTGCTTGATAGGAAGAGAAATATTTTCTTTTTTTGAATAACTAAATAATTTTTTACTTATTTTTTAGTATTTGGTAAGTAAATAGAAAAACTTCATACATAATCAGCCTCTTTTACTTGTCAGAATATTTCGTTTAGACACTCCAACTAACCTTTGTTCCAATCAAGCACTTCTAAGTTCTAATCCTTGATAAAGTATTGTAATTAGATATTTTGGATTCAAATTTGCAAGAACGTGTATGTGTATTTTTATTCGTCTATTAGGTAATTAAGTTAATCACATAAAATATGTCACTTTCTTTAATTAAACACATCAACCAATTCAAGTAGAAGATGTCTGAAGTTTTATAATTTATTAAGGTGAATGCGTAGAATTAAAGAAAAAAACATATTTTATGTGGTTAGTTAACTATCTAAGAGACGAGTGACTGACCTAGTAGATAAATCAGAAATACAAAAAAGAAAAACAACAATTGGACCAAAAACAAATGTAAAAGAAATTCAAAATTTAAATTGGAAGTGTATGATTGAAATTCATTATTAGAAATTGAGGTGTTCAGTTGAAACAAAACTTAATTCTAATATCTAAATTCTAAATAGAATACCAAAGACGCGAATACGATGTATGGTGACAAGTGGCAACAAAGGAGTGTGGTTGAAAAGAGAAACTGATAGTGAATTATTATTTGTATTTTAGTATCAAATAAATAGCAGCCATGATTTTATATAAATGATGTGACATAATCTTAGTTAACCATTGAATAATACAGAACTAATTAAACTTATTGGAAGGGATCTCACTCTCATAGAATATTATATACTTATATAAAATGGAAAATATGAAAGTCATGAAATGGGACCAAATATTAGTGGTGGAATAATGGCAATACCTATCAGTAAACAAATCAATTTTTATCTTTTTCCTTGATCTTTTTAAGGTTGCAACAAGAAATCTTCATAAATAAATAAATTAATGTACATATAAGTCATGAAACGTCACATAGAAAAATTATATTGTCCCATAATTAAAGCTTAACGACCTCTTTTCACAAAGTTGGCAACTTTGACTCTTCTCATAAAAAATTAGTCACATTTGTTATTTTTCATAAAATATGGCTGTCCTCTAGCTAGCAATCAATATTATGCAAAGTTTCAAGATATAATTTGGCAGCATAAATATTTCGATGGCATTATTAGACAAAGGCTATATTATATATTATATAGGGTGAATTAACAAATTAATATATTGTAGAGGAAAATGGCACACCTAATTCTCAATTATAGATAACTTCTATCTCTTGATACTTGTAAGATATGATTAAGTATATATTATTTTTAATTAATTGACTAGTAACTGTTTTTTAGAATTATATTTTCTTTCACTATGAACTAACAACACAAACTTAATATAAAATATAGGTAATTAAATGATGTGATGGTATATAATTCATTAAATTTGAAAAGATTCACGAGCACATGGATCAAATTAAAGTTGCATTTCAATTCATTGAAAGTTAAATGTTGATATGATTTGGATTCTATGCGAGCTGAATAATTGAAAATAAACTAACTAATGAAAATAATCAAATAGAATTTCAATAGGGATTAATCAATGTTTTAAAGAGATTAATCAGCCTAACTAAGATTCTAATTGAATAGTGTCAAATAAACAAAGCAGTAGTGGAGAACTAAAAAGAAAGTTCTTATATACCAAAAGAGGCAAAGGGTAGAATCTATTCAATATATACATATACATATTTCGAATCGAAAGCAGGCTGCTTCAAAGAACTCACCCTAAATTATTTAGAAATATTTATTAGCGATAAGACAAAGGTCATTTTTCCTATGCATAGTGGTTCCATGCTTAACATATCTGTCAATGTCCTCTTTTTTTATTCCATAAGGTAATTCCCAATCAAATGCATAAAGAAGATTTGATAATGCAAGTTCCATGGATGCAACCCCAAGTGTAATCCCAGGACAACCTCTCCTTCCTGCTCCAAATGGAATAAACTCAAACTGTTGGCCTTTGAAATCGATATCACTGTCCAAAAATATCTCAGGTATAAATTCTTCTGAATTCTCCCATATTTCAAAATCTCGCACAATTGCCCATGAGTTAACATGAATTATTGTTCCTGGCTGAATTTCATACCCTTCTAGTGTGGATTTTTTCATTGTTTCTCTTGGTATTAGGAGTGGAGCTGGTGGATATAATCTAAATGTCTCTTTTATTACTGCTTTGAAATAAGACATATTTTGAATATCATCTTCATTCACAATACCTTTGGTCCCAATTGTTTTTCTGATTTCTTCTTGGACTTTCTTCATGATTTCTGGATTCTTTATTAAGGCTGTCATTGCCCATTCTACTGCGGCCGCGCTAGGGTCCGATCCAGCAACAATCACATTCTACATAAATTTGGAAGAATTTAAGCAAACAATTTAGGAATGGTAAGTTAGCTTTCATTTTTTTATCTTTAGAAATGCAAAGTACAAAATGTTGGGAGGTTGGCATGTTGGGACATATTAAATTATGACCCGTTATTTGACATATCTTTACCTAACTCATTCAACTTAAGCAAATCTTGAATGGGTTGGATCAATAACCCATGTTGACCCATTCATATTTGATTCAACTCGTCCATTTTTACCTTGATGTATATATATCCAGACGTACATATGTTATATGTATATATGCATATAATTATGTATATGTATCTAGATGTACATATGTATATATTCATATAATTATATATATGTGTATGCAAGATGTATATAGAAGTAGGTTGGTTCAAAACATGAGAAATTACCATGAGTATTCCTTTGATATCATCCAAAGTGAGATCAATTGGAGTTGATTGCTCTTTCTTCAATTGAAGCAAAAGATCAAGAATATCTCCTTCCATGGATTTTGGCCTATTGGGATTCTTATGTTGCTCCATGAGTTCTTCGTAAAACTCATCCAAATCGTGGAAAATTTTTTCAAGTCTATCTGTCAATCCAGTAAATTTATCAATCCAACATAAAGAAGGGAAAAAATCAGACACAAAAAAGCTAACGGACATAGCTTGAACTTCGGGTAAAAGATAATCAAATCTCTTCCTCTCATGTCCTTCTTCATCAAACCTAACACCAAAAGCAACTCTACAGATAATTGTACTAGTAAGCGAAATCATTAAATTGCTCAAATTGGTGATTTGAGAATTAACAACTTGTTCATATATTTTCTTGATCATTCTTGAGACTTCATCTTCGCGAATTGGACTAAAAGATTGTACTTTCTTGAGACTAAATAAATGAAGAACACATATTTTTCGCCTTTCCCTCCAATGATCATTGTAAGGTGCAAAACCAATATCATGACCATTGTAAGACATTTTTTGCTGACCAAGAAGAGAAGGTCTACTAAAAAATACTAAATCTTGTGTCTTCAACACTTCTTTTGCTAATTTTACTGAAGAAATTACAATTATTGGAGTAGAACCAAATTTTAATGAGAAGATTTTTCCATATTTCTTCGAAAGTTTCCAAAAATAGATATGAGGGGTTAAACTATCAAATTGATGCAAATTTCCAATGAATGGGAGGCCTATAGGACCTTGTGGCAGATTGTTTTTGCCACTCTTTTTGGCTTTGGAAAGAAGAAAAATAAAAAATATTGGAAGTGCTACAAAGAGGAGAAAGAGGATCATTTTGTTGCCCAACTTCACAAAATAATAGTCATTTGAAATGTCTTAATATATATTAAGTTGAAAATGATATTTATACTGTAGCAGTCAATATTTTACACTATTAAAGACATTGATCAGCATAGATTAAATAGCATTAGCCAAAGGTGTCTTATGTATCAAATGTTGAAAGTTCCAGAAATTTGTTTTTTTTTTTAAAAAAAAATCATATAAGTTGCACATATGGGGTACTAAATCCATTTGCAATAATTAAATAACAAAATAATTTTTTCAGATTTTTTATGTATAAAAATCATCTCGAGTAACATAAAACTAAAAATAAATTATTTTTGTTACTTACGTAATTAAACCAATAGGATGTGTGTCAATTTTTCAAACCATGAGAAGATGGACTTCTACCAATGTGGGCCTACTAAAATGGAGATTGTATACCATAAAAATTCTATATTTTCCTTCCATATTCAAGCTTGTAAAAGAAAGCAAATTGCTTTTCGATTAGGAGTTGTATGAGCGATAACATCCACATATGACTCCATAAGAACTACAACTCATGAATATACAATCCTTATACAGTACTCTTGGCCTAAACATCTCAAAAGTGAAGCATACTAATTTTGCCTATAGAATAACAATTTCATAGATAATATTATCCTTAAAACTTTTTAAGAGTTATATTCATTTCATTATTTAAGATTTAGATCTACGATACAATTTTTTGTAATAACCATACTAATATATTACTTTATTTATAAATGAACAAGATAGGACGAACACGGTAATAAATAGTTGTACTAAAGGTAATATTTATTGTATCATAATTTAGTGTTATGTCATTGTCTCATTGGTGAATAGTATCACTTCTCCTTTCATGTTAACACCTATTGAGCTTTTACTATTCTTCTTTATGAGTTGACACATATTTACCCCTTTTGGGTA
>JAJONR010002615.1:0-68041 GCA_029582245.1 Solanum etuberosum | reverse complement strand
TAATATATATATATATATATATATATATATATATATATATATTTGGCACAAAAATCCACAAAAAGAAGTGATGGACTAAGAGATGTCGTCCGTCTCTTTTTGTACAACAATTTGAAATATAATTACTTTTAGTAAAAAGCGACAGAGAGTGTGGCAAATGGCGCTGTCCGTCACTTTTTTGTTCGTCGTTTTTAGTAGTTTTTTGGTAGTGAACTCTATCAGAGCATTTCTATCACGACCCATACACCCTAGACATGACATGGCGTAAAAGACCTCGAGAGGCCCTACACAAGTCACTTGACATATATATACACAACATTAGAGAGAAAAAAAAAGAAATCTCATATGAAATAAAAAGTTTGACATTTAAAAGTTGAAGTCTAACATAGTCTTGACAAACCTTTCTACAACATCAAAAGAAGTGGTTGGGACCTAACCCGTACACCACATACAATATCCAAGAAGATAAAGATATAAGAACGAAATAAAGGCGACATGGTCCTCGGAGTATGAGGACTCACCAAGTCTTCAATCTCTAAAGTGATCAACTAGCCACGAATGTATGTAGATGAATCGTCAAGCCCTACATTAGTCAAATAATCTGTAGGCACAAGTATACATTAATACATGGAATGTACTAAGTATGAGGGACATAATCGAAATATGATGTGCATGACCAAGCTAAATATAGTAAAATCTCTAAAGAAGAATCATAATCATGAACATGGTATAATGCATCTAAAAATGATGAGGAAAGCTTCATAAAGCCTTTGTAAGTAACTTAGTTCGTTTTGTGAGATATTTACTATTAACCGACATTGACTGCATGAGCTATAAAATGGAATCTGCTATCTTGCTCCCACACTGAAAAGAGATGTCCTTACTTTCCAAGGTAAAGTCCTTAAACTACTAGATTAGATGGATACACTAGCTATGTAACTTAAGACAACCTATGGGAGCACGTAGTTAGAGACAAGAAGATTGTTATTAGAGGTCCGACCTCTAATAATGGGAGAGCCTCCATCTCAATATCCTCTCGGTGCTAAGTAAAAATCTCAACGGAATAATCATAAACATAAGCATATCATCATCCATGGACAAACATAATTAAGTTATTAATCCAAGCTAAAAACATCATAGAATAGCTCCTTAAATCTTGAATCATGCATGAGTGAGAAAATCTTTCACCAAACCATGATCCCTTAATGTGAGAAATCCTTTCACAATTCATACATAGGTGAGAAAATCCTTCACAATTAATCGATGCTTATCTTGAAGCAACCTAGATCATAAACAATCCTTTTTCATAATTATGCATAAGTTAATGAAAATATTATTCATTGATTCATAGCCTTTCTTCAAATTCATGCAAATTATTATTCATAGTCAAAATCATGATGAATGTATGGGTTCATATGGAATTGATTGGAAATCACGTAATTGAATCTAAACAATCATAATATGATAAAAATCAAACAATTAAATTCATACAAATAGAACCCATGAGGAATTGAATAAGAACTTAGCAAATTTTTGGGAAATTGAATTAGAGAGTTAAAGAAAACTTTGGGACTCAATGGGTGAATGGAACCCATTGATGAACTCCATACATACCTTGATCTTGAAGCCCTAAGAAAGGATGAAAAAAGGAGACTTGAACTTGAAGAACCCTAGAGTGCCTCTTCTTCTTCCTTGAGTTTGAGACAGAAATTGGGGAGGATGAATTTGGTTAATTTTTAGTAATTAGAGGAATGCATTTTTGAGTAGAGAGTTTAAGGACTTAAAAACCTTATATATATCTAGGAATTAGGGTAAAAATGACATACCTTAGGCTTTAAAAACATAGAAAAAGACCCCAATACCCCTTAAAATAACGGTCAGACCCTGTCTACAGAACTGACCAACGGTCTTTAGGACTTTCTATGGACTATACTGGTCAACCATAGACCAAATACTGGAACCTTAAAAATCATCCAACTTCGATGAGACATTTCTACGACCCTTAGGGCTTCCTAGGGTCCATAGACCCAAACTATAGACCTCAACTTTAACACCAAAATTTTTGTAAGTCTGGAACACTTCTGCGAGATATTTCTATGGTCCGTTGAACCAACTACGACCTGTCATTCCCTTCCATAGACTTGAGGTCGTAAATAAAATCTCTAAATCATTCATATAGATCAGTCATACCACCTGTCAAACATCCTATGGTTCATCCTTTCAAGTCGTAGGTTAAACTTCAGAAACTTGAATTTCCAAAACCCAACTCTAGGTTCTACGGTTCACTTCCTACGACCCGTAGGACTTCCTATGATCCGTGGATAAGACTCCTAGACATTGCTTCAGAGAAATTTTTCTGCATTTTCTTTCCTTTTCGACTTTCAACTTCCGAGGTGTTACAACTTCCTCAACCACCCGATCGGTGAAATAATAGCTGATTATCAAGAACAGATATAGTTCATAAAAAAGAACCCAATAATACCCATATTGATAGGATTAGAAACCAGGGGTAAAATATCACATCAGAAATCGAAAGGCTTAAAATTAGACTTTTAGTTGAAAATCAAGTTCTACAAGCCAAGAGTAGTTCGAAGTTGAAAAAATCCATTAAAATCGATCAAGAAACAAGCTCCAAATCAAGAAAATACCAATTTTCCAACTTAGGGGAAAAACCTTAAAACTCACATTGAAAAGAAGATTTAAAAGGTGTTTTGGATGATAAAAATTGAAGGAAACGATAAGGAATTGGCAGAGGAACTTACACAGATGAATTTCACCAAGAAAAGCATCCAAGAATCGCCTCTCCTAAGCTCAAATCGAGTGAAAATGGTGGAAATGAGAAAAATGGGAAGAATTTCGAATTTAGGTTCTGTCCAGGTGAAAAATGGTCATCACGATCGTGAGACCCTATGTCCACGATCGCGAAGGCTAAGTAAAGGGTTCATCACAATCGCGAGCCTATTGGTTGCAATCGTGAAGGCCACAGAAAAGACATCACTACAAGAAACTCCACTTTAACGACCATTTTTTAACGAAGGGCTACGGAGCCAGTCGTTAAAAATATATTTATAGTGATACAATATTTTTCCCGTTGTTAAAAGTCAATTTTTGATTTAAAATGTTTCGGACGTTTAAAAATTTGCCCGGTCGTTAATATAATAAGAAGGCGCTTACATTTTAATGATTTCCACAGACATTTGTACGTGCTTCCCACTCCTCCGTAAGCAAAACATCTGGTATATCACTTTGGCGTCATTATCAGCTTTGTTAGAGAATTCAACGAAGTAGAGATACAATTAGATATGTCTCTTCATGGTTTGTTAGAGGAGAATTAGCGTATACAGATGCACACGTCTCTTTGTTCCAGCTTATAAAAGGTGATTTACATATCCTTGGTTTGGTTGCAGCACACCCAAATCAACGTTCAATTCTTATTGCTTGTTGTGACCTTGCTTCAATTGACAGTATTGAGATGAGATCTTAGAGTTTCCGATTCTTCAAGGTATGATTTTATTATTATAACTATGAATTGCTTTGTGGAATGCATGATAATATCCAATTCTAGGTTTTATCTATTTTTTTCGGTGATTTGAGCACTTATTCTAAACCTTTAATGAAAATAAGAGGATGTTTCATGATGATGATTATTGAATGAATTATTAATCAGATAATTTCTGAGCACAATCCTTATGATACAAATAATTTTGTGTGAATTGCATTATTTAGCGTTTGCTCATGCCTACTTTCCTCTGTTTTTTCATGTGGTTCAGCAGACGGAAAAACATAAGTTGTCGCACTAATAGGAAATCAACAGTTAACATAAATCCAACATGTCGTTTGATAGCTTAGTAAAGCTAATGTTAGGTCACGAAAGAAACTCGAAAAAAACAAAGTTCGTATACTTAAAATGTCTGTAGTTGGTGTATGAATTTAAATGGAATAGCTTTTACTTTTTCCATCTTATGTTTACTTTTAGGGTATGTTTGGAAAGCCACCAGGTAATTGTAATTCGCGTAATTACAAGGATAGTACTTACCAACCTAGTAATTACACAATCTAGTAATTACGCACACATGTTTGTTAGCCATAGTGTAATCAAAAGTGTACTATTTGGTTGCACAAATGTAATGATAAGGTTATATTGAATTTTTAAAAGTAAATATAATTATTTAAAATTAAAAATTTATATTATACAAATAGGGCCTTTTTAAATGATATTAAATTGAATATTTAAGATATATATTATCTTTTTAAAACATATTAATTAATAAGCATATGTTCTTAACTAATATTATAAAAAATAATTGATTTATAATTTTCAATTTAGTATATTTTAATTAAATTAATCATAATAACTAAAAGTATAAAATTTTTGTGAACATCATGAAATGCATGTTTAACAAAAAGATTAATATTATAAATATAATGTCATAAAATTATAAAAAAATTGACAAAAACATAATCTATCAAGTCTAACTTTTTTTAAAAATAGCTTGCAATGTAAAATATCAAGTCAATACTCGTAAAACAAATGAAATTGAAAATATAAGATAAGTTCTAAATTCAAAACAAAAAATTTAACATAATACTCTAATGTCGAATTTCTACTTAATATACATAAATATGATTTAAAAGAAAAGGAAAATGTAATTTCATAACTTTATTCAACAATGATGTCATGCCCCGAGCCTACACCCTGGAGGTAACTGGCACTCGAAAATCATTGATATATCCAAAGCAAACCCTTGGCCTGGATCATTACTCAGCGGAAGACTTACACAAGCAAAATGAAAACTCATGATGCAAAAATAACTTTAAAAAACTTAATTTAAACTCAACTCACGTTTGAAAATAATTTAACAAGTATTAGTTAAATGACTCATAGACTCAAAACATTACAACAACAAAGGAAATAATTTAACAAGTATTAGTTAAATGCCTCATAGACTCCTCGACCTTTAAACTATATATCAAGCCTCTACTATTACAAAAGGACTATCAGGACAAGAACCACGACATCCTAACAAACTGAAAATAAAAGTGGAACCCTTAGGAAGCAAGGAAGCTCACCAAAGCTAACTGGAACTGCAAGTGGTATCAACGAAGCGTCTGTTGATGACCCTGAATAACTGTATCTGCATCATAAAAAAATGAAGGCCAAATGGTGTCACTACATTGAATGTACGATCACGTAAAGGGAATTCTAAAGCATAAACATAAGCTTGAACTGATAGAAAAGAAACATACTTACCTCTTCTCAAACTCCACTAAAGGATAGGATACTCAACTCAAGAATAAGATGCTCAACTCAAAGGTAAGATACTCAACTCGAAGATACTCGGCTTAAGATACTTAACTCAAAGATACTCAAGGATAAAACAACAATAAAAGATGCCATAAATGGAAAGATTTTAAAACAGTAGACAATAACTCAATTGTATGTAAAAATACAATAATAACTCTTATTTGGGAGATTGTCTAACTGACAACTATCACTATGAGCTATGTGATAATACAACGTCTCGCCCACGCTTCCAGAACTGTCATATACCTTGTCGGAGTATAAGATATCCTCAACTAAGTGGATCCACTAATATATTCTTAAAAAGCAATAAAGAATCATCTAAAAAGTATGAACCTTTACCCATTTTGGCATACATGGTTTATGAGGACTTTGAGTAGTCTGAACTCGTTCCCATATCAGTGCTCAATACTACTCCAAATAATATAACTCATGCTAATATGTTTAAAAATATTTCCTCATCCTCAAACTTTGAGATTATTACTCAAAAGGTTCTCTTAAAAGAGATAGTGCTCAAAACTCCTCATGAACTCATTTGGAAATCAAAGTTTTCTCTCATTTTAAATGTAAAAACATTTACTCTTGAGAATACTTAGTTCCCTTATATTCATTTCTTAAACATGAAACTTAACTCTCCTCATCCTCAAACTCATTTACTCAAGTCTTAAACCAAATTACAGTTAATTGTAAAATACTTCTTAAAATATGGTTCATGCCGAATTATTGACGTGAACGACTCAATTCAAGGGTTTCAATAACCATATATAGAAATCAATACTCGAAACTCAATAACTCCAGAACTCAAGAACTCATGACACTACGCATCTCAAGAATGCTCGACTCATAGGGTACATGCGGAATTATGGGCATGACCGACACAACTCAAGGACCTCCATGTATAACATATGATAATCCCATAATTATGAAATATAGTTTCAAAAAAGGGTTAGGAACTCAATACTCATGAACTTAAAACTCGAAGGTACTCCTCCTCTCAAGAACACTCCATTCATAGAGTTCATGGGGAACTATGGGCATGAACTGTAATATCCCGTACTTTGTCTCTATTCTTGCATAATATGTGTGGCATAGTTTGGCATGGTTATATGAGGTGTATATGACTTGGTATCGTACATTGGAGATTAATATTGCAAATGGGTGGTAGTATCAAGGAACTAAAGTAAATTTTTAGGTCAAAGGGACCCCTCAGACAAAGTTCTAGATTAAAGAAATGGCTCGGGTAGAACTTCGCCCGTTTGAAAGGTTTAAATCATCTCATACCTTGGGGTAAGCCTATGAGTGTCTCACATGCTAAAAATTGTGTGTTATTAGGTATTATAATAGCACAAAGTTCGTATGTTAAGTTTTGAAGTAAAGAAAATTAGCGAAACTAAGGTCGGCAAAAGTTACCGACGTTTCTCTAATAATATTTTCTTAACTTTGGGTCAAATGTCTTGGATGTTTCCTCCCAATTCATAAAGAGTTAGAAGGACCATAACCCATAAAATCGAAGGCCTACGAGTCTAGTTTGCAATGCACAAAACCCCGTATCCAACCAACCTTGGAGTAAAGAGTTATGAGGGTTTTACCGCGGACTGCCGGGGCAAGAATCCGGGTCGCGATCCGGGTCGGGTCAAAATGTGGTATGTCGGCTTCCTCAACGTTTTAAGCCATGAAAACATTTCTTTTCATTCCTTAACCAGAAAGAAAGCTTAAGAGAGGTTTCTAATGGAGTTCTTGCATGATGAAGGTTAGTTTTTGACGATTTCTACCATTAAAGGTTGTCCCCGTGCCTAGAAACGTGATCTCTACACGTGGCAATCGTTTTCCCTTTCTGTTAGCTGCGTTTGGAGCTAGTTTTTGAAGAGATAAATTGGTAGTTATTGGTGTTTCTTCAAGGTTTACACTTGGTTAACTAAGGTAATCATCTCAGGACTCTTTTATGATTATTTTTATGAAGTTCTACGGACGTTTCATCAAGTTGAGGCCATATGGAAAATCTTCCGATTTAAGCTCAATTATGAATTGTTTATAGGTGTGTACCAGCTGTGTATATATAGAGTTTGCGAAGCTTAGGACATAAGGAAAACGTTCGTGAAGAAACTACAGTCATTCGAGCGTTCATTGGAAAGGTATGTTAAGGCTAAGCTATGTCCCTCATTTTCGCACCACTCCTGGGAAATTCCTAAAATGCTGAATGTGATATTTTGCTATTCTCTTGCTAGAAAGACCTTCAGTGAAAGGCATTGGGATCTCAGCTGAATTATTTTAGTGATTCTATTATTTTGATATTCCACTCGTTCGGATGAATAGAGTATTCGACATCTAAATGTCATTTTATCGATTTCCTTGACTATATGTCCGCATATATGAATTCTTATTCTTTTTTGGGTGATGTGACTTAAAATATTACGGGAGACCCTTATTACTTGTAACCAGCCCTCTTTCCCCATTAAAGTTATTATGAAAAATCTTTAAAGTAACTCACGATCTTCAAAACACTCAAATATAACTTAAATATTTAAACTATTATAACACTTAGTTTTTGAAATACTTCTTTGATAAATTATCTAGGAATCAAGTTAGGAACTAAGTAAGTCACCTTAAACTTGTTATGAATATAAGCAAGGTTAGGTTATCTTTCTAAAATTCGAGTTAACTTTTCAAGCTTATTTGGAAGAACATATGAGGTTCCATGAGATTGTTATATGTTATACGAAAGTTATTATGGGGTTATGAGAACAAGACTACAAACGGGCCAAGATTGGCAACATGACAACGGTAACATATATGTGTTATAAATCCATGACAGGACATGCTATGCATTTTACTCCCGAGCTATAATCGGTAGGTATGGGGCCTATTGCCAATATTTATAAGTATGAGACACCGATGGCCACAGGTTGGCGTATATGATGTCGGTTAGCTACCGGGAAGCACCACCATTTCTAGCATTTGGTTGGGTATGTCATGCATTTGCATCTATATATATATATGTATTCACGACATACGATTATACGAGCATACCATGCATATTTAAATAGTAGGAGGCCTAATGTCAGCCAGGGAGATTAGTTGAGTTTCAGTTTCAGGTGGTATCTCTATTACCCTTTTACAGTAACAACTTATGATTTTACTTTCCGCTTTACATACCCGTACATTTTTATTCGTACTGACGTCCCATTGCCTGGGGACACTGCTTTTTTTTTCATGCGAGCAGGTTCAGGCAGGGACTCTGATCGACCCACCCGCTAGGATTCAGGTTCACCTGTGAGTTGGTAAGCTCCATCTTATCCTAGGGCTATCAAAGGAGGTTTACTTTTGTTGTACAGTTTGGGTTTAGTTGGGGCCTTGTCCCGACAATGCTTATGTCACTCATAGAGGCTATTGTAGACACAGTATTCTGGGTTTTCTTTTGTATGTTTGAATCTCCAGCCCATAGGCTTGGCATGTATATATATGTGTGTGTAAGTAGGTATGTCTTCAGTTTTAGCCTCGTCGACTAGCTAGTACATCTTTATTTTTTTTAGCTTGTCTACCATTGTTTGTATGATTTATTCTCACTCAGGTCATGACCTTCGGGGTCCAGGCTTCACTTTTTAGAGGTTGTGCTGCCCAATCTTTTTGTCTCATAGTTTGGTTAGCTAGTATGTTTTAGTGGGTAACTTGATCTAGTAGGGTATCTAGTGCCAGTTATTCCCCCTATTTCGGGGCGGGATATGAAGCACTCGACTCAAGGGTCTAAATGATAATATAGAACTGATGTGTACAACTCTTCTCATTCTCAAACTTACTTCCTCAAAACGTAGCTCATATCTATAGTTGACAGTATAGTCTAAAGGGATTCACAATTTGACTCAAACACTTTCTTGAACTGTCCTCTTAACTTTACCTTGAATTTGAAATGTGAATTCAAGTGTTATGATTAGGATATACATGATCTCTCAAGGATTTATGGAGCTTAGGATAGGTAATATCAGTAGGGAAACAAATACACGATAGGAGGGATAACATACAGAACGAAAAAACAGAAGAGAACGGGGGCAGATGACCCAGGCGCAATCATGGTGCAGGTTGCCAGCCCTTGGGCGACTGGGGCTGCATCCTGGTGCACTGCTGGCATAGGGTGCCAGCTCTCAGTTGCCCTCCTTGGCGCGGTGCGCCACCCTCTCCCCAGATTTGTCGACGAACTTTCTTCTCAATTTATCAGCCCAACCTTATCTAGATTCAAATGATTTTCTCCAAGTTCTCTTAGATTCATATACTAAACACACTTAGATAGAAAACCCACTCAAAATCTACCAGAACAATCACTCATTCTCTAGACCCTTACCTCAAGAATTCAACAAGACTTCATTAACAAGGAATGAAGCTAAAACCTCAAGAACTCAAATCATTCAACCTCAAGAACTAAATTATGAATAAAAATACATGTTTGTCATGTGGGTGAAAGAACCCAACACTATGAGAAATGACATACCTTAAAGAACTAGATTCTTGGCGAAATCTTGGATGAACGCTTGGAACCTTGAACCTTTTCTCCTCTTAAACCTCCTCTCTAAAGTCCTAAAATTTTTGGGAATGATTGAAACTGATTCTAATCAGTTTAGAACCTAAATTGGTTGTAATTCATGCTTAGACTAAGTGGGGCTAAGGAAAAGACTAAAATACCCCTCCTTAGTTCGGGTGAAAAGGCCCTATCTAGAGAGGCTGCACTCAAACGGTCATATCTTCCTGATTCGAATTCGGATTTTAGCAAACTCAGTGGCATTGGAAGAGGACTCAAATATCTTCAATTTGATACCTCATGGCCACTTAACTCATCATGTGCTAAAATTTATGGTCGTTTGATATTGACCCAAAACTTAAAAGAACTTACAGATGACTTGAATAAATTTCTCTTCAGTTATTTTTGGAACTCGAGGTGCTACATCTAACGACCTTGACACTAGGAAAATTTAAATTCTTCGGTAAAATCTTTGTAACACCTCGGATTTGAGAAAATAGAAAAAATTATAGTTTTCCAGACCTGGTGCAAGAACCACGGAAGCCACCGACGGTCCATGGTCTGACCCACGGTCCGTAGGTGGGGTCCTTCGTTAAGCACTAAATATTTATGGTCTCTGATCCCACCCACGTTCGACCAGTACGGTCCGTGGTTGGACCTACGGATCGTATGTCTGACCGTAGGTGAGGGTCAGTAGCCATTTAGAGGGAAATTATTGTTGGGTCAACTTCAAATGGTCATAACCCTTAGAACAAAAGGAATTAGGTGGCCCATGACCTAACAAGTGGTAGATAATTGAATCCTCTTTCCAACGCCATCGAGTTTGCTAAAATCCCATCTCCGTGTATAAAGTTATGCTCATTTTAGTGAAGCCCTATCGGGCAGATCATGAACGACGAACCCAAATGACGGCCGGTAGGTAAAACGACGGACCGTCATTCCCTCCGTGGATGGGCTTCGCCAGAATTAAGTCAGGGTCATTTTGGTCCTTTCCCCTATGGGTTGGGCACTTAAACTACGTCGTTTGATCCTTAAACTACGTAGTTTTTGTCAGTTTGAGCCTAGTAACTTAATCAGATCTTACCCTAAGCAATTGATTCACTAAAAATTCATCAAACTTAGAACAAAAGAGAAGAAAAGAGGCGACCCAAACCCTTCCAAGAACACAACAACTTTTCTTCAGTTCTAGCCCCAAAATTGAAAGATTTATCCATGAATTTCATCACTAGGTATACGGAATTTCACTAGTGGATTCCTTTCTTCCACTAGGTCCCTAGAATCCAGTCAGATTCTTGATTCCCTATATATTGCTTAGACCTAGGGTTTCTAGAACTTTAGATAATTGTTGTGATTTAGCTGCTATAGTGTTCTTAATAAGATTATCATGTTTTCGTGACATCGTTGCTTAGTTCTTTGCATGAAACTCAGAACCCTAGTTGTGTAGACTCATTTAGTTCATGAATTACACTAGCTAGTTCAGATAAACAGATATACATGCCCTAGTTTTCAAATGTTTCATTATCAGTATATAATTGTTACATTCTCAGATTTTGCATGTTAGTATTTCGAGCTATTCAGCATTTCAATAATTCAGTCATAATGTGCTACATACATATTCAATTGGGAGTAGACTTAACATCGAGTTGTACTAGTGTTCAGCGTACCCATACAGTCCCAGAACTACGTGCCCCCGTAGGTTTGTAATTCCCCTCTATGGTCATGCCTTTATACCCTGGCAAGGTATATTGGGTACTCTCGATGGGGCGTATACATCGAACTCCACGTTTAGCTCACGTGGTTTTATGTCGGTTAATAGTAGCTCCCACAGTCAGACTCCAGTGCATTCGACCAGGTTTTCAGTTATATTTCAGCATTCGGTCTCAGTATTTCATGTTCAGAATTAGTACTTGGCCATTGCATTTAGTTTAGAAATCAATATATTCCAGCATTTATATTCAGTTCAGATTATGTTATTGCTCAGTATGCTTTGTTTAGTTATGTATTTTATTCAGCTATACTTTATATCATGCATGCTCAGTACATTCCAAGTACTGACGCATATTCTGTGCTACATCCTTTCATGATGTAGGTTCAGGTACTCAACATCCAGATCATGTATAGATCGGTTCCCGATCTCCAGTTCAGCAGCTTTAGTGGTGAGTCCTCATACTTCGAGGACAATAGACATGCTTTAGACTTTAGTCATTTTATTCAGTTTTCATTTTTGCTAGAGTTAGCTGGGGGCATGTCCCAGCAACTTTAGTTAGTTAGAGGCTTTTTCAGACATAGTATTAGATTCAACTTTAGTTTTGAGTTTTATCTTCCAGTTGTTATTAAACTCATTGTCTTTTATATAATCAGATTAGTATTGGGTTTTACCCATCTTTCAGTTAATTATGGTTTTAAGCTTCCGCATAGTATATTTTATTCAGTAATATTTTAGTATGCTTATGATATGCCAGCTCAGGGTTAGCTTAGGGTCACACGTGATCCTAGGTCCCGTGTTAACGCCAAGGGGGTAGCCTCGGGGCGTGACAATCTTACTCACAATGAAGAATGGTTTGAGTGTTAGCTCAAAATTTTTTGGGCTGTTACAAATGAGTTCTACTTTAATTTAAAATTAAAATACTTAAAAAATAATATAAATGATTTTTTTTAGAAAATATGAAAAATTTCATGAAATAACATGAAGTAAAGGTTGAGAATAAGAAGGAAATGAAATAAAAATAACAAAAAATTAGAAATTATTAGAATAATAGAAATAAAAAAGAATTTAAAATTTAAAACTACATTAAAACGGAAAAAATAAAGGAAGAAATTAAAAAGTAATCAACTTGTATTTACACCATGTAGTTAGCAGCAACTCACAGCCTCCAACTATGAATTGGAGAATGTAATTATACCCTGTCAATTACACTCCATTACCTGCTTACTAGGTTATTATACCAAACAGGACAGATAATGTAATTACACTCAATTACACAAAATTCAATTACTAGGGTGGCTTTCAAAACAGTCCCTTAAAGCTTGAGTTGTCATTTATACTTAGGCTAGTCAATGAGTTAGCTTAGGCGATCATTCTATATACATTAGTCCACAGGGCCGACTCTATGCTTTGGAAAATAAGGCTTTTGCCTTAGGCCCATGATGAATCAGAGATTTCGACTCATTTAGGGGTTAATATTCAAGGAATTAGTGTCCTCAATGCCTATTTTATGGTCATAACTGATGTTAAAATATTAATTTACAGAAATGAAGATAAAAGAGCAAGGCAAGGACATTATGAGGAAAAAAGGAGTGAAAACCTGAAAATGTTGAAGGAAAGAAAAGCTGGTACTCACCGAGTGGACCTTCAGCTCGCCCAAAGTTCCAGAGTGCCAGCCCATGGTCAAGATCATCTTGGCGAAAAAACTGGTGGTTCGGTGATGTGTCAAAGAAATCGGCAAGGCCGATTTCAATTGCCTAAAGTTATAGAACATTTTTGCTGAAAAAGACATGGAAAAAAGGTGAGAAGAAGAGGACTCGGTGCATCGCCGACTAGGTTGGCGAAGCCTGACTTACTTCGACGAGTGGACTCCGTGTTGAAATTTTGAAAAGAAGAAAAGGAGTTCCCACATTGTTCACCTTTGGGTTTTTGAGTTCTTACATTCTAGAACATTGTTTTTATACTTTTGAGTAGATATTTAGGGTTTCTGATATTTTTAGCTTCAATTTGAGCATTAGAGACTGGTGGATTGTTGCCTAATCTGATGGAAAACTTTGTTGGTAACGATTTCTTGTTCTTTATTATGTTCGGCTAAAACCCCCATTCTTGGGGGTGTCATTATGTAGTTGAATGCATTAATTAGCTAATGGATGTTGTTAGTTACTAATTATATTATTCTTTTGAAGTGGGTTTAACTAATAGTTCGTTATTAATTGAGGAATTGTAGTTGCAAATACAATTCTAGTTTAGTACTCTCTACTTGGTTGAGAAAGAAGTGTTAGAGTCGAATTGTTAGTTGATGATTATTTTGATTGTGTTGTTACAAATCTATCTTGAGAAAGTGGATTTGAATACAATCTTATAATTGTACCTTGAAAAAGTGGATTGATTAAGGTAATGGGTTGGTAAATTTTGTTGTGCCTGTTGCGGTTCGAAAGAACTCACTTGATTCGCAATAGTTGATTCAGAAATGTCTATTTCACACAAAACCTAGCCTACCCACAGAGATTCAACGACTTTGAGTAACTAGTAATCACCCATTATGTGAAATCAGCATTCAATTTATCACACTCCCAAGAAACCTTCTCTATTTGCTTACTTCCGGTTTTAGTAGTCGTAATTTGGTTACCCAAATCCCCCCATTTGACATTAATTGTCAACACCTTGTCAGTTACTTTATTGTTGTGATATGTCTACATCTACAAATCATTAGAACACCATTTTACTTCTTAATCAAATTCTTTATCGTACCACTCCATGTGGGATCGATCCTAACTCTTAGTTGGGTTTTTACTTGTTAGCGACCGCCTACACTTAGAATCGGATGAAGTGTAGTTGAGCGTTATCAAAAATGGCGCCGATGACAAGGAGTGGTGTTTAAATTTCTTTTATTGAAGTTTAGTCGTGAACTGATTTTGTTGTAGTTGAATTATCTTATTTGTGTTCTCTGTTGGCTGCTCTTTAAATGGTGAAGAGATGAGTGTCAATGAGAGCAATGCCAACCAACTTGGGAACAACGATTACATTGGAAATTTGCATGATGTCAATGAGGGTCAGTTGGGAAGTGTGGGTGCTATCCGATTGCCTCCCACTATGGGAAATGCGGTGTTCCACGTGACCAGCACTATGTTGCAGCTACTGCAAATGAAGGGTCTCTTTGGAGGACTTGCTCATGAGGACCCTCATGACCACATCCAAAACTTTGTGGATATGTGTGGGTCATTCTATTTCAAGAACATCACTCAGGAGTCAGTCCGACTTAGTTTGTTTCCCTTTTCTCTAATCGGGGAGGCAACGAAGTGGTTGGCCAATTTACCAAGGGAATAAATCACTTCTTGGGAGGAGCTCATTGAGGCATTTTATGTAAGGTTTTTCCCTCCTTCGAAGATGGTGAATTTGAGGGACAATATCCATAACTTCAAGAGAGTGGATGGCGAACCTATTCACGAGATATGGTTGAGGTTCCAGAAGTTGCTGCTCCAATGTCCAACTCATGGACTACCGGACAATGTGTTGTTACAATATTATTACCGGAGCCTCGACTCAGTCAATAAGGGTGTGGCAGAACAGCTCATTCGAGGAGGAATCATGCAACAACCATTTGACATAGCATCTACCATTCTTGATGAGATGACAAAAATCAATCGCGCTTGGTACACTAGAGAAGATCAGGTGTCTCCTTTGAAATTTGGGATGACAAAGGATCAAATGGAAAAGAACCAAGAGTGATATGAAAACATGTCCAAAATGATGACTCAAATGGAGATATTGACGAAAGATGTCATGGGAGTGGCTCTAAGGCTGTGAATGCGGTTGGAATTAGTGGAGTAAATCCTAATGAAGCACACTTTGAGGCCACGTATAATGAAAAAGTGCATTTCTGTGCAAATCAAGTAGGAGTTTTTCGCCCGAACTACCCAAGGACGGGCGGAAATCAAGGTTGGAACAGGGACCGCCATGATGGTTGGAGAGACCAAGATAGGGAATGAACTGACTGTGGTACAAATTGGAGGGAATGTAATGGAGACAAAGAACGATATGTTCCTCCCCATGAGAGTCAAAAGCCAAAAGAGCCAAGGGATGATCTAGAAAATTTCCGTACCGAAGATATGCTTGCTCATATTCTCAATAAAGTGGAAGGATCAGACAAGGTGCTAAAGGAAATGAAAGATGACGTCTCTTCTCTGAACCAAACAGTTACTTTACACTCAGTGTCTATTAAGCAGCTGGAAACACACATGGGTCAAATCTCGACTCATTTGAATATAAGGCAAAAATGAGGTTTGCCGAGTGATACCATGGTTAACCCAAAGAATGAAGTTTGAAAGCGTGTCTTTGTCGTGCCACCGCATTAAATAAGGCGCTTCTTAGGAGGCAACCCAAGTTTTTGTTTTTGTATTTGTTATTTGAATAACGGGTGTTGGATGTGCAGGTTAAAAATAAAAAATTCAACTTCGTGGAGAAATAGGCAATTGGGCGAGCTTAAGACCTATTTGGTGAATCACCGAGTGGGTCGTTGAAGCCCGAAGTGGATCACCCTTTTGACCAACCAAAAGGCTGGAGTTCTGGTAACTTCGGTGGGCAACGATCCAATCTGCGCATCACCGAATGGTTCGGCAACATAAGTGGACATCGCCGCTCGAGGCGCTAACTGAAGAGTCAAAGGCTTCCAACCGTTTTGAATTCAAAACATCTTTTTATTTTGCATTTTTTGACTCTTACATTCTTACACCTTCGTATTAGATCATATTTCTTGTTAAATATTTGTGTGGATATCGTTGCGTAGTTTGAAATAGTTGCTTTGCTTGCTTTTTCCTTTGCCCGCTTTGTGTACTTATCTGCTTCTGAGGTAGGTGTCCTAAACTTGCTTTAATATCTTGCCATATCCTAAGAATGTTCGTATAGTTTTTGGATCTACTTTTTGCGCTTGCGTGATTAATTGATTCGTTAAATATTGTTGGGTAAATCGACCATATTATATGTTTATCCTGTTTAAATTTAAATTTCGGGTCTAAATTGTTTGATTGGCGGTTATGCATATTTGGTTTGGTGTGGGAGAAGTCTAAGTAACCCGAATTGCACTGAATAAATTAATTTGCCCAATGATAGATCAGGTGACGTCGTTCTTAAGGGAAAAAGACGTTGATTGGTCGATTCTAGACAATTTAGGGGAAGTCTTAGTACCCTGAGGTTGGTAATGCTATGGGCTAGGAGTTAATTGCATAGAATAGGGCTTTGATTTGGTTATCGTAGACTGTGTTGAAAATTTAGGGTCGAGGTTAAAATCTGGCACGAGAGGCCAGTCGGCGAGCTTAGTCGAGCTCGCCGAATGACTCAGCGGTTCGCCAACTTACCCCTTTCATCGCCCTTTTTCTCTGAAATTTAGTTGTTTGATTTTGTAACGTCCGACGATATGCCTGAGCACGCTGAATGCCCTTATTATCGCCTTTTGTAGCCCTGTTTGTTGAAAATCTTTCTTTAAATTTTGGTGAGCTAGTTTTAGCTCCCCTATCAAGTTCTGCGTCTCACTGAATTATTTTGAACCTCGCCGATCTATGCAGAATTTTCCCACTTTTTGCTCAGTAACTTTCGGCGAGCCCTCTAAGGCTCACCGACTCGATGAGTCGGTCGGTGAGATTTTCTACAAAATTTTGTCTAACTTTGATTTTTCACTAGCCCTCTGCAACTGCGTTTGCTCGATTTGTGTTATCTTGCAGATATGGCCAGGCCCAAGATCCCACGAAGAAATCAACCACCTATAAAGAGAGCTTGAGGAATAGTCATTTCTGAGGAGGCTGCTCCTCCAAGATCAATGCGACCCAAACTTCCTTCGACAGGGGGGGAAGGGACAGATAAAGGTAAAATACATGCAGAGCCGAGTTCGATATCATGGGTGTCTATGACAACCATCTCACTACATATGAGTCGGACAAAGAGGAGGAGGTTGGGTCTAGAACTCCAACCTATGAGTCTGAACCAGAGTATGATCAAACCTTTCAGCGGAGACGGGCTTAGTTGCGCTCCAAAGCACTATACGATCTGGGAAGACTCCCAGTACTCTCGACTCCTCCTCCACCTCAAGCACAGGCAGCTGAGCAGGCACCACAAGGTCCCCAGGTACAGGCACCTCCGCCATGGTCGATAAACAGATTAAAGGCTGCTGGGTTGAGAACGATTTTTGAAGAAAAGAGGTTGTCCACTGATGGGGTAGTGGACAGGTATCTAGCTGTGTCAGACACAATTCAGTTCCATAAATTTGAGATATTTACATAACCCCGAGGTGCATATATACCTTTTTGGGTCAGGGAGTTCTATGAGGAGTACGGGAAGATGATCCTTAAAGGCAAGAAGAAGGACAGTTCTTTTGCAGCTGTTGATCATGTGGTGGTGCGCGGTAAAAAGGTGCAGTGCAGCAGTTGAGACATAAATGTAGTGTTGGGGTGCACAGTCGATGTGATCTATTTCTTGGTGGACACGATTTAGAAGAAAATCCTCGATGACCTTAAGGGATGGTTGGATCCTTTGATTTCTTACATTACACCTCCGTGGATTGAGCCAGGGGTCCAGATTGAGAAGAAGGACCTCAATGTAGCTTCGAGGTATTGGTTTGACTTTATTAGCAGCACACTCATGCTGTCACTGAATGAGTCCATCATCCGGCACCCGAAGACAGCTCTTTTGGGATCTATCATTGAACGGGATAGATTGAATCTAGGGATGATTACTGAGCAGGAGATGGCCATGAGGTCCAAGCAGAACCAGACATCGCTATCAGTCCCAATGCTTATCACAAAGTCATGCCGGTGAGGTAGAGTGTCATTTGTGGCAAAGACGGATATGGAAGTGGATCCCACTTCCTCTACTGAAATCTGGAGGATTGAGGCCAAGAAAACTAGGGATGAGGCTGAGCGGAGGAGAGCAGCGTTGGGTGACACATCTTCGGCTGTTGATGTAGATATGTTGGAGGCAGACATTACTTCATCCACTCAAGCTGGCGAGCCTTCAGGTACACTTAGCTCATCTGCCTCTACTACTTCTGTTATTGTTATTGCTCCCCGACCCCCGTTGACACAGGCAATGTTGTATAAGATGGGCCATCTAGCCCAGTCTACTGATGTACGTGCTTCCTGAGTTGAGGAGGCTGTCTCAGGGCTGATTGAGCAGGCCATTGTTACTTCCCTTACCCCATCCGAGCTGAGTTACGAGAGCAGTGAGAGTTGATTACTGCTCATGGCCTAGCATTGGATGCCCTCACTGTGCAAGTTTAGGAGTGTGATAAGGGAAGGCAACAGTCAGAGGATGTGACAGCTTTGAGGGTCGATGTTTCAGGGTTGAGGCGTGATGTGGATGAACTCAAATCCATTGATTTATCTATGTTCTTTGGTACTGTGGACCGTCCCGAGATTTTGAGTTCAGAGATTCCAGCTATTTCTGAGATCACTCCGGCCACTGCGATCGGAGATGTTGTTTTAGCTGATGATGGTGATGAGTTAGACACTCCTGAGCTAGATGAGGAGGAGCTTGGGACCCAGGACGCTGCATTTTATAAAGAGTTGGAGGACTTGGAGGCGGCGATGGTGCAGATGGCAATGGAGGCCTCGCTTCAGGATACCTCGATGATTGGATCCAGTGGAGCACATCCTACTCTTGGAGGAGAGTCGGGCACTGATGCCCCGATTGATATAGCTCCTGATGCATATCATTCACCTCAGGCTTAGCCTGACAGGGGGATCTTGACTCTCTTCCTATTTTATTTTTGAGACTTTTACATTGCTTTTAGATTGAGGACACTGTTTAGTTTTGTTGGGGGGGGGGAGCCTATGCCCTTGGTTTGTATTTATTTTGTTTTGGATGATTGTTTTCTATTTTTGATGATTATTTTGCTACTTTTGGCTGTGTCCGATCCATCCCCTAATTTCTTAATGTGTGAATGTGGAGACTGTTCTCTTGCATATTTGAGTATCGGTTGCGTTTAATACCGCTGACTTGAATAGTGCTCTTGATTTAATAATATGTTTGCGCAAGTCCAATGAGGAAAATTTGAGTTGCATAAGTCATGTGTGAACTCTTAGCATCTCATTGTGACTAGTCAATTGTTGAACTGAGCCCTATGATAATCGTTGCACGCGAGCTTAACTTGTAGAGTCATGATTGATGATTGTGTTGAATGCCTTTTGTGGTGAGATTTTCTTGAAATATGTGCTTGGGGATACCTATAAGTTGCCCCGTTAGTCCAATTGACTAACCTTGGTGAACGAGAGAAATGATCTTAGGCACAGTTTTGAGAGTGAACCAAATTGCTATTATACCTCTTTTTGACCACCTTGTGAGAGTGTAAACCTAGCTTGACACTATTTGAGCCTACCTTTTCTTTGGATGAAACATGAACCCATTTAGCCTCGTTCCTCCCCACCTAAAACCTTCATGAAACTTTGGTTTATTTGAATAGCCAACTTAGGCTAAAAGCATACGTTGGGGTGTGGTCAAAATTGAGGAGTAAAGATAAGAAAGAAATTTGTGAAAATTCAATCTTGAAAAAGAAGAAAATTTTGTTGAAAAAGATGGAACCCCTCCATATAAAAAAAGAGAGAAGAAATAAAAGCAAAAGAAAATAATATTGAAAAAGAAGTGCATGATGGAAAGAAAAAAGGTGTCCAATGAGCCATACAAGAATCTTTGTGCTTGAAAGTACTTAGGGTGGATTGTGAAAATCAAAAGAGTGGAAGAAAAAGAGATGAAGTGAAATGCAAGCCATGCTTAATGAAAGTAGAAGTCACTAAGAAAAAATAAGCATACCTTTACCCTAAACCCCGTTACAAGCCTTGAAAGACTTTGGTGATCTTGATTGAGCCGAATGACATGATGAGTGGAAAATACGGGCAAGCATATCGGTAGAATCATGCATGTGTTTATCTTTGAGAGTGTGAGAGTTGATTTTGGTCCCTTAATTATTAAATTTTGATGAGCTTTGTGTGGGCATGGACTCATTCTTGATATAAGGGCATTCAAATACTCTTGTTGAGCTTGAATTTACATTTGAAGCAAGCATTGTGAGCTTGACTTCTATTTGATGATGACTAGTCACAGTTTGAAATTTTTAGTGCACAATTGAACATCTCTTGGGTAGATTAAACCTCGTGTGCATTCATGTTGAATCTCAAGTAGCACTATTTGTAGACATCTCTGTCGACCTGATTGATCTTGTGTTTTACTTGAGGACCAACAAAAGTTTAAGTTGGGGGTGTTGATGAGTCGGGGATTTTGACTCATTTACGGCCTAATATTCAAGGAATTAGTTTCCTCAATGCTATTTTGTGCTCATAAAGGATGTTAAAATATTAATTTGAAGAATGAAGGCAAAAGAGCAAGGTAAGGATATTATAAGGAAAAAAGGAGCGAAAAAGCAGAAAAAGTTAAAGGAACGAAAAGCCGGTACTCGCCAAAGAAACTCGGTAACTCGCTGAGTGGACCTTCTGCTCGCCCAAAGTTCTAGAGTGCCATCCCTTGGTCAAGACCAACTTGATGAGCAAACTGGTGGTTCGGTGATGTGCCGAACAGATCGGCGATGCCGATTTCAATCGCCTAAAGTTACAGAACATTTTTGCTGAAAAATGCACGACAAAAAGGTGAGAAGAGGAGCACTCGGTGCATTGCCGACTGGGTCGACGAAGCACGACTTACTTCGCCGAGTGGACTCTGTGCTAAAATTCTGGGAACGTATAAATGCAATTTTGAAAAGAAGAAAAGGAGTTTCCACATTGTTCACCTCTGAATTTTTGAGTTCTTACATTTTAGAACATTGTTTTTACACTTTTGAGTAGAGATGTAAGGATTGTGACATTTTTAGCTACAATTTGAGCATTTGGAGACTTGTTGATTTTTGCCCAATCTGATGGAAAACATCGTTGGTAATAATATTTTGTTCTTTATTATATTCGACTAAAACTCCCATTCTTGGGGTGTGATTATGTAATTGAATGCATTAATTAGCTAATGGTGTTGTTAGTTACTGATTTTATTATTCTTTTGAAGTGGGTTCAACTAATAGTTCGTGTTTTAATTGATGAATTGTAGTTGCAAATACAATTCTAGTTTAGTACTCTCTACTTGCTTGAGAAAGAAGTGTTAGAGTCGAATTGTTAGTTGATGATTGTTTTTATTGAGTTCTTACGAATCTAGCTTGAGAAAGTGAGTTTGAATACAATCTTACAAATCAAGCTTCAAAAAGTGGATTGAATAAGGTAATGGATTGGTAAATTATGTTGTGCATGTTGAGGTTCAAAAGAACTCGCTTGATTCGTAATAGTTGACTGAGAAATGGCTATTTCACCCAAAACCTAGCCTACCCACTGATATTCAACTACTTTGAGTAACTAGTAATCACCCATTACGCGAAATTAACATTCAATTTATCACACTCCCAAGAAACCTTCTCGATTTGTTTTCTTCCAGTTTTAGTAGTGGAAATTTGGTTACCCAAATCAGGCCCCCCCCCCCCCCATTTGACATTAATTGTCAACACCTTGTCATTTACTTTATTGTTGCAAAATGTCTACATCTACAAATGATTAGAACACCATTTTACTTCTTAATCAAATTCATTATCGTACCACTCCCTGTGGGATCGACCCCAACCCTTAGTTGGATTTTTACTTGTTAGCGACCGCCTACACGTAGAATCGGATGAAGTGTAGTTTAGCGTTTTCAGCCCCAAAATTCGGGGGCTCCAAGTTTTTATAAAGAATAAATTATATGTTAAAATTTCTATAGAAAAAATTGATTATTTATGATAAAAAGTATAATTTTAAAAAAATATATATTATTTTACCCCTTTTAACATCTTTTGTACTTTGTTAAAAATAAGAATTAATAGTGAAAAGTGTTGAACACAGTGAATTACAAATTCTTTTTTATTTCTTTTTAATTTTAGTTTCAAGCATTACTAGAAGCATATTAAAATGGGGTATACCAAGTCATCAACTTCTTGTGTCAAATTCTATGGTTGTAACTCTTATGTTTATTTAATATTTGTCAACTTATTACTTATAGAATTATGTTAACAATTCATATATTTCTTATTTCTTTTCTACTGGACAATTGTAAGTTATATAGTTGCCTTGCTTGATAGCGTGTTCTTAATTATCATTCTTTTGAATGTGCTCTTGTAATGAATGAATGTGGTGCTATGATTTTTCTTTTCTTTAGTCTTAGGTGAAGGACTTGAGCCTTCATATTCAAAATCTTCCTACTTTTAGTATATGAGCATTGAACTCCTATTTACTGTCATGCTCAAGACCATATTAGCTACTGGGTCTTCTTAGCGGTTTCCTTCCCTATAAATATGATAAGTCTGATGCTAATGATCATTCCCGGACCTATATTTTTGATTGCCTCCTCTCTACTAGTTCCCATGGGACTTTCCACACCTCATTTATGATGTTTTTTATGCTTGTGAATTTGTCTCAATAATGATCCTTATTAACCCCTTCTTTGTATAACTTCAACAAATTAATTTTGAAAGGTACTCGTTTCACCCACAACAACTCATAGTATCTTCTGATTTCCTCTCACGACCCAAGGTAAACCCTAGGCGTAACATGGCCTATAGGACACCGAAAAGCCCTATACAAGCCACTAAGCATGCATAAGCAAGATAGATAGAAAATCAAGTGATTTAAAACACAATTCATATCATAAAGAGTTTGTAAAAACGAAGCGGAACTCTAAATAGTCTCAAAAGCCATCTTTTACATCAAGAGTGACTGGGACGTAACCCTGACATCAAGTACAATGTATGAAAAGTAAAGACTGAAAGCGATAAAAGGTTCGGTCCTCAAAACATGAGGACTCGCCACTACTAAGTAAGGCCGCACAGACTTCTAGCCACGGGGATGAGAAACTAGAACATCAGGCCCTATATTTGGAAACCAATGTAGGCAAGAGTACGCGTTAGTACAAAGATGTGCCAAGTATGATAGCAATGCATAGAGATATAAAATCATGCTAAAAAGGACCTTTCATGTCATGCAAAGATCAAGTTAAAACCATAAGAAAAAGGTTAGAAAACATCATATAATCATGGTCAAATGCAAATAAAACTCATCTTTGAAACACTTGTGAAATACTTCTTGAAGTAACCTTAGCTTATCATTATACTTGTTGTGGGAAATTAGTCTTAACTGACATAGAGACTATGTGAGCTATAACATGGAATCCGGTGTTTACCCCACGCCGAAAAGAAGTGTGTTCTCACTTGCCAAGGTAAGAACCATGAACTTCTAGCTTACGTGGATCTACTAGCTAATGTCTATCTAACCAACCTATGTTGACACATAGTTAATGGGACACGGGTAATCACCACTTGTCCACACAGTACTAAGCTTAATTCCCACTGAATAGTCATAAATCATATTCATCTTATCTTTAAGGTACATGGGTAATCGTCTCTTGTCTTTTACTATGGGGACATGGGAAATGGCCTCTTGTATTACCATTAGAGGAGATGGGTAATCGCCTCTTGCCTCATCATTAGAATGACTCCTTAACTTTGATTCATTTTAGGTGAGAAGACCTTTCAACCTTAGAATCATTTATGTGAGAAAACCTTTTTCACATTCATGTATTGAGTAATTATATGAGAAATCCTTTCACAACAATCAACATTTATGCTTTACTCTCGAAGCAACTTACATCAAATTTCATCAATTTCATAAGAACATGCATATTTCCATAATTCACCTTTCATGGTTCAAAAACCACTTTCAATCATCAATATCTACAAACATGGGTTAAGCATGGGTTCATGGGTATTCATCTTAAAATCATGGAATTATCTCAATTCATGCATAATACTTCATAAAACAATCAATTATATTAATATAGAAAGGATCCCATAACATAGAAGAAATCCCTAACTTCAATTGGAGATTTCTAACTTTAAAATTAGGAATTTAGGAACTCTTGGAAGAAAGAGATCCATAGATGAAGACTATCATACCTTAGAGTTCAAAGCCCACAAACAATGGTGAATTGAAGACTAGATCTTGAAACCCTAAATTGACTCCTCCTTCTTCTTTAGAGAGAGAAATATTTGGGGGAGGATGAACTTGTTCTTCTTTTGGTAAATTGAGAGAATAACTTGAATTTGGTGATTTTGGGGGGGAAAACATATATATAGGGCTTTGGGTAAAGGGTAAAATGACATGGTATTTAATTAGCATAGTTAGGAAAAGTCCCAAAAACCCCTGACTTAAAAACTCACAGACACACTTGACGGTGGCCTTCACGGCTCGTCATAGGCACCTTGGCCCGTCTATCGGGTCGTGAAGAGGCCTTGACTAAGGGCTTTGCTGCACCACTTTCACAGCAGCCTTCACGGCCCGTCTAAGGTACCACAGATCGTCTTGCGGTCCGTGGTCTTTCACCAGTGGCTTGCGGAGAAGGACCTCTCCTGACGACAACTTGACAACCTACTTGTCGGCCCGTCAACCTCTCCACAGGTCGTCTAGGCCTCTGTGGGAGGCACACCTGTACAGTAGGTCCTGGGACTAACACGAGCCTTCTAAGGTACCGTGGTCCCCTTCACGGCCCGTCTGGGGCTTCGTGAAGAGTTCCATGGTCCATATTTTGTCTAGTGAGTTTCCCACTTGACCCCTTTCTAGCCTTTCTCAAATCTGAGGTGTTACAATATCTCCCCTTTTGGAACATTTGTCCTCGAATGAGATTCAAAACATCATAATGAAGGTAGGAACTCAAACCTAACAACTCAACATGCATGAAATCACAAAAATACACATATCTGTGGAGGAAACATCAACTCCAAGCTAAAGCATGTTCAAACATCATTTCATATGGTCTATATGCAAGTCATACTCAAATTCACATAAACATGAAGAAATCAATCAGCTAACTCATTTTCCCCAAAAATCAAGCTTTTTTCATGAACATGCATAAATGAGGAAATCATGGAAATATCTAAGACACGTGACACCGAAAGAGTAAACCATGAGGAACTAAATACCTCAAGCTAGAGTGGGTACAGAGGGAAAGAGATGAAGATAACGGGATATCATATCGGTCTCGGCCTCCCAAGTAGTACCCTCAACTAACCGATTCCTCTAAAAAAACTTTCAGTGAAGCAATTTCTTTATTTCTCAACTTTCAAACTTGCAGGTCTAAGATCTCAACCGGAACTTCTTCATAAGAAAGGCTATTCTTTATGCCAAGAATCTCTAATAGCACTATAGATGTCGGGCCACTAACACATTCTCTTCAACAAAGTGACATGGAAAACTGGATGCACCGATGCCAAGACATTAGGAAATTAAAGTTCATAAACAACCTTACCAACACGCCTCAAAATATGATATGGGCCTACATAACATGGACTAAGCTTCACTTTCTTCCTAAATCTCATTACACCCTTCATAATCATTCACATCAAACTCAAGATCTCTTCTTCTAACATCGGCATAAGACTTTTGTCGACTTTGAGCCATTTTCAACCTTTCTCTAATAAGCCGAACTTTCTCCATAGCCTCATGTACCAACTCGGGACCTATCAAAAAACTTCACCCACTTCAAACCAGTCTATGAAAGATCTACACCTCATACCATATAGAGCCTCAAATTGAGCCATACCAATATGGGAATTATAGCTATTATTATACGCAAATTCAATCAAAGGCAAGTGATCATCCCAATTACCCTTAAATTTAATTACACATTATCTCATCATATCCTCCAAAGTTTTGATAGTACGCTCCGCTTGACCATCGGTTTGCAGATGAAAGGTCATAGTAAGCTTAACATGAGTACCAGACGCTTTTGGAAAGATTTCCAAAACTGAGAAGTGAATTGGATACCACGATCGGAGATAATGGACAAGGGAACTCCATGCAACCTAACCATATCTCTCAAATACAACTTAGCATAGTCCTCTGCCGAATAAGAAACTTTGACGGAAATGAAATGAGCTGATTTCATCATTCGATCTACTGTAACCCAAATCGAATCATGTTGTCGCCGGGTGCGAGGTAAACCAACAATGAAGTCCCGATTCAATTCTTCCCACTTCCAAGTAGGAATACTGATATCTTGGGACAAACTTCCCAGTCTATAATGTTCAAATTTCACTTGTTGACAATTAGGACACTTAGCCACAAATTCTGCAATATCCTTCTTCATCCCATTCCACCAATAAACCTCCCGTAAGTCACGGTACATCTTGGTGGCTCCTGGGTGAATGGAATATTGAGAACTATGGGGTTCTGATAAGATCTGATCTCTCAAGTCATCTATAATTTGAACACACAAACGACCATAATAATGAAGCACACCATCTCCTTCTTGGGAGAAAGCCTCTATGGACTTTTTAAGCACTGTTTTCTTCAATTCAACCAAAGTCAGATCAAGACCATGCTTGGCTTTCACATCTGCCATAAAAGACGATTTTGAACCATTTTGAACCACAACACCACCTTTGGTGGAGTTTACCAATCGAACATCCATCTAGGCGAATCTATGAACATATCGAACCAACTCCTTCTTGCTATCCTCTATATAAGCAACACTACCCATTGACAATCGACTAAGAGCATCTGCCACCACATTTTCTCTTCTAGGGTGATAGAGAACACTCATATCATAGTCCTTTAATAACTCAAGCCACCTTCTTTGGTGAAGATTTAGATCCTTCTGATTAAACACATATTGCAAGCTTTTGGGGTCAGTAAAGACATCAACATGAACACCATATAAGTAATGCCTTCAAATCTTCAAAGCAAACACAACCGCCCCTAGTTCTAAATCATGGGTTGGATAGTTTTTTTCGTGCACCTTAATTTGCCTTGAGGCATAGGCAATGACTTTCCCATTTTGCATAAGGACACATCCTAACCCAAGTTTTGAAGCATCACAATAAACAAAAAACTCATCGGCTCCTTTCGGTAAAGTCAACAGCGGAGCGGAAGTAAGTCTATCTTTCAATTCTCAAATACTCTTCTCACAAGCTTCCGACCATAAGAATTTGGCTTTCTTTTGGGGCAATGTCGTCAATAGAGAGGGCAACAGAAGCTTGCAACTGCCAAGTATTTGGATTCAGTAGTTGAGAGGGCAACAAAAGCTTACTTCTTACTATGCCATGAAATAAGAGATTTTCCCAAGAACTGGCATGTTCCACTAGTGCTTTTCCTATCGTTTTTATCACCTGCAAAATCAACATCTAAATATCCAATTGAATCAAATTTCTCAGAAAAAGGATACCATAACCCCATATAAGAGGTTCCAATGAGATATCGAATGATTCGCTTCACAATATTGAGATGGGACTCTTTTGGGGCGGATTGAAATCTTGCGCATTTGTAGACGCTGAATATGATGTCCGGATGACTTGTAGTGAGATACAGTAGGGAGCCAATCATTCCGCGATATAATTTTTCATCAATTGCCTTTCCTTCTATGTCAGATTCTAGACAAGTGGAGGGGCTCATAGATGTTCCGAATGCTTTACCTTTTTCCATTCCAAACTTCTTAATCAGCAATTTTGCGTACTTACCTTGATTGATGAAAATTCCTTTTTCTGACTGCCTTATTTGTAGGACGAGAAAGAATGAAAGTTCTCCCAAGAGAATCATTTCAAATTTGCCTTTCATAATATTTTCAAAATTCTCACAAAGAGAGGGGTTAGAGCTTCCAAAAATAATATCATCAAAATAAATTTTAACAATAAGAATGTTGGATTCAGTTTTTTGAGTAAAAAGAGTTGTACCAATTTTCCCTCTTTGAAATTTAGTATTTATGAGAAAAGTGTTCAATCTTTCATACAAAGCTTTCGGAGCTTGCTTCAGACCGTCGAGAACTTCAGATATTTTAAAAACATAATCTTGAGGGGTTTTCAAAATTGGGAGGTTGTTTAACAAACACTTTTTCTTATATAAAACCATTTAAAAGGTGCTTTTAACGTCCATTTTAAAAAGTTTGAAGCTTTTGAAAGATGCATAAGCTAGAAGAATTTGAATAGACTCTAACCTTGATACGGGAGTAAAAGTTTCATCATAATCAATCCCTTCTTGATGTGAGTAGCCTTGGGATACAAGCCTGGCTTTATTTCAGACAACTTTTCTGTCTTCGTTCAATTTGTTACGAAACACCCATTTGGTTCCGATTAGTGAGAAATTCTTAGGTCTTTCGATAAAAGTCCACACTTAATTTCTTTCGAATTGATCAAGTTCTTCTTTCATTGCCTGTATCCATAACTCATCTTCCATATATTCATTAATTCGTTTGGGTTCCATTTGTGATACAAGAGCCACATAAGCTTGTTTTCGAAAGGAAGACCTTGCTTGGATTTTGCCATCAGGTTTTCCCTGAATGAAATTTTGAGGATAGCTAGCTTTGTGTCTCCATTCGCTAAGAATGTTGGCTTTGTCGGCTAAGGTAGTCGACTCCACCTCTAGAGTAGCTGGCTCGTCAGTATTAGATTCAATGGTGACTTTTGAGGTATCTTCAGTTGGATTGAATGAAGTAATTTCATCGTCACCAACTTCAACTTCCTTTACTCTTGGATTAGTTTCATAAAATACCACATGAATAGATTATTCGACACTTAAAGTTCTTTTATCAAAAACTTGAAAAGCCCTGCTAAGAGGTACATATCCCAAAAAAAATACCTTCGTCACTTCTTACCATTATTGTGGATGAAACATTTGCAACTAAAAGGATGAAAGTAGCTGATGTTTGATTTCTTTCCTCTCCAGAGTTCATAAGGAGTCTTCTTTAGTATGGGTCTGATGAGACACTTGTTGAGAATGTGACAAGAAGTACTTACAGCTTCTACCTAAAAATGGCCAGGGATATTTCGATCTAGTAGCATGGTTCTTGTTGTATCTTGTAATGAACGATTTTTCCTTTCTACCACTCCATTTTGCTGAGGTGATCTGGGTGAAGAGAAATTTTGGGTGAACCCATTATGAGCATAGAAATCTTCAAAGGCCTTGTTCTCAAATTCGCCACCATTATCACTGTTGATAGTTGTAATGAAATAACCTGCCTCTCTTTGAACTTTTCTACAAAATATTTTATAGTTAGCAAAGGCTTCATTTTTGTGAGTGACAAAGATTACCCAAGTAAACCTTGAGAAGTCATTAACAACTACAAAAGCATATATTTTACCTCCAATGCTGGCAGTTCGAGTAGGACCAAAAAGATCCATATGAAGAAGCTGAAGAGGTTTAGATGTACTAACAATATCCTTTCCTTTAAAGGATGAACGAGTTTGCTTACCCAATTGACATGCATCACAAATGTAATTTTTCTCAATATTTAATTTTGGTAGACCAGTGACTAGTTCAAGTTTAGATAACTTCTCAAGAGCATGCATGCTTGCATGTCCAAGCTTTCGATGCCATAGCAAAGGGTTACTTGAGATTGCAGTAAGACAAGTAAGAGAAGGAAAATCAACATTATTTAAAACATATATATTATTGACTCGATCTCCGATGAGGGAGAGCTTTCTTTCTGGATGTTTCATAATGTAGCTTGTTGTATTGAAAGTGACTTAAAATCAAGCATCACATAGTTGACTAATGCTGAGGAGGTAGTGTTTGAGTCCTTCAACCAAATACACTTCAGCTAGATCGCATGATGAACTGAGAGTGATAGTTCCAACTACTGTTACTTCTCCTTTAGCATTTTCTCCAAATCTTACGAACCCTCCATCGATATTTTTGATGGTTTTGAAATTTTGTTTCTTTCCGCACATATGTCTGGAGTATCCACTGTCAAGTATCCACATTCCCATTTTGTAGGATTTCTTAGACTACTTTTGCAAAACCATAAGATTAGTTTCTTTTAGTTATCCAAGTATTTTTTGGTCCTTGATGATTAGTAACTTTTGGTCTCCTAATCCACTTTCTAGAAGAATATTTCCTACAGTTTAAAGATTTGTGACCAGGATCACCACAAGTATAACAAGTAATTTTAGCAGGAGTTTCAGTAGAGTGATAAGGAGAATTAGATAGAGATCTGTTTGATTTGTTGGAACTTTGATTAGGAGATCTTCTCTTGTTATTAAATGTAGATATGTTAGATCTGACAGAGCTATTTGTAGGAAATTTTATGATACTGTTCAGCTGCATTTTTACTTCCTCGAGTTCTTCGGCTAGTAAGTCGACTTCAATCTGACTTTCTTCGAGAAGAATCTGCCAATCTTTCTTTTCTTGAGCAATCTTATTGTATTCATCAATGACTTTCTGTAATTCATCAGTAACCATGTCTAAAGAGTTTTGTAACTCATTACAGTTTGAAAAGTTAAAAGGTCTTACGTCACTTGTTTCACCTAGTGCCATGAAGCATATATTGGCGGTTTCATCATGATCATCTTCAGATGTTTCTCCTTGACTCCAGGCTCTAAGACTTTTGAATCTTCATTTCTTCGATTATTTCTCCTTTTTCGTTCTAGGCAATTTTTTTGATGTGTCCTGGTTTTCCGCAGTAGTAGCAGCGATCGTAATTTCATTTGTGTTCATTGTTCTTGAAATCTTGTTGAGGTATACATCTTCTTTATTTAAGCATTTGTCTAACTCCTCGATTTATAAGATCCATTCTTTCATTTTGATATTAATCGACTTCTTCCTCGTCCTCGGATATTTCGGCTGTCAATGTAATAGTTTTGTTTTTATCATATTTGTTATACCTGTTAATATTTATTTTGTTCATAAGCCATTAAGTTCCCACAAAGTTTATCGTAGGTCATTTGTTGCAGATCTCCATCTTCAAGAATAGCCGCTTTAGTTTCCCAAGATTTAGGAAGACTTTTGATGAGTTTTCTGACTTATAATCCATTTGAGTACACCATTCTAAGCTATTTGAGCTCACAAACAATTTTTCTGAATCTTGAGAACAGATCCTCTAGATTTTCATTTTCAGCCATCTTGAATAATTCATATTCGTTAACCAGTGGACTGATCCCAACTTTCTTTACCTTGCTAGTTCCTTTATAAGTTACTTCAAGCTTATCCCACATCTCTTTTGCAGTTTCACATGTTGATATCTTGTCATATTCAGCTCCACTAACTACACAGTATAGCAAACTTATAGCTCTAGCATTAGTTTGAATTACCTCTTGTTGTTCTTTTGTAATATCCAAGGATTCGGGATCAAAAGGCTTATTAGTAGCATCTTTTCCCATAACTCTGGGAATAGTTTTTGGACCCTTTTTTATCACAATCCATGCTTGTAGGTCATTTGAAAAAAACAAAGATTCTGAATCTATCTTTCTAGTGAGAGTAATGTTGGCCACTGAAATATGGTGGTCGAGTTTAGGAATGTTAATCTCGAAGTAGAGCACCAGGAATCTGATAGTGTGCCACTGGATCTTTTCTCACATATGGTTAAACACTTTATTAGTTAGACTTGCTGTTATACCAATTGAAAGTTAAGAGGGGGAGGGGTGAATTAAAATTCGTTAGTCGACTTCCTGTGTGAAACAGTCAACTCACCTGGAGGTTAGTATCACAGTATAAAATAATCGTAGATGTAAAGAGTAAATTGACACAAGATATTTTGTACTGGTTCGAAACACCGATGTGGTGCCTACTTCCAGTCCTCTTGGGTTCCTAGGGTTTCCTTTAGAGCTTGCTGATAACTTGAGGTTGTACAGTGAGTGATCTCGAATCCTAGCTGATATGCAAATCAGAACTTCTATGTTGACACTATCTCTACTTGTATAACCTACACTCAGAATCTTTCTTTCTCTTTTCTTTTTCAATTGTTCAATTAACTGAGTACAAAGCTTTATGAAAGATAAAAGAATATTAAAATATAAGTTCTAGTGAAGTTGCACATCTTCTGTTGTTGATATGAGTCTCTATTTATATGCTGAGTAGTGTGATGGCTTTTAGCTCTAATAAGAAAACCCAAGGGATTTTCCTTCAATCAAGGATTTGTAACATTTCCTTGATTGAGAATCTCGAATCCTTGATTTAGTTGTATTGCTATTCCGTCTGCCTTGACCAGAGTTTGGTATAAATTCTTCCCATCTTCTTTGATCTACTTGTTATCTTGATCCTCTTGACTATGGCTTTTTTCTTCCATAATCATGGTGTGATTTTCCTTGATTTGTTTGTTGTCTTTGATTGCTTGCCTGGTGTTGTTTTCCTTCTTTGATTGATAACTGGTTGAGTCAATATTTTGGATTGATATTATTGAGTCAATCTATTTTCTTAGTTGGTGCAGATTTTCTTGAGTCAATCAATCTATCTTTTTTGTTGAGGCTGTGTTGATATTTCTTAAGATCGTGGTGTGTTGATCATTCTCCAGATCGTGTTCCTTCTTTGATTCCATGCGATATGAATTTAGCTTGTCATTATTCAAAATATCAAAAGTTAACAGATTAGACCCCCTACTTAGAAATAGTGTATGCCACTTGGTTCTCCTCTTGATATCTATGTTGGTTGGGGGACTCTATAGCTCGAAAAGTAGCGCCTTGCAATCAGTTAAGATGTTAGATAGAGTAGGATGATCATTCTATAATACATGTGTAATTTACTTACAATCTATATCAATTTGTAATGGCATCAGTCTGTTGTCTAGTGCAATTTTAGCCACTGTAATAGGGCACATAGCTTGGTTTGGATCGTTGTAGCTTTGAAGATATTCCCTATCAATCCAGTTATCCAATTCCCTTCTGTATCCTGAATAACTCATCATATGCCTCATTTTCCTGATTCTATATTGGATGATCCATCAATGTTTAATTTAAATCCTATTGATGGTGGTTTCCATTGAGAAAATATTTCCTTATATTTATGTTGCCATACATTTTTATTTAGTAAGGCGAAGTATTCAACAATATGGTTTTGGGTCTTTGTTATGTAATAGCCGATTTTTGTTTATGGCGGTAGTTGTTGTTTCTTACCATTCAAATGTTCCATAATAATAAAGGAAAGTCATCTTTCCAGTTTAGATGGTATTTGAGTTTAATTTTAAGGTTGTTAGTGTGTTTAAGCCAATTATAATTTTACATGCTGATGAGCATGTGGATTTCATGGTCAACACCTAAGTTGTGCCATAGTTTCCTTGCTTGGGTATACTCGACAAAGATATGTTGTATAGTTTTAGGGCATTGATAGAAACTGTAGTTTTTGTTTACGTTTATAGCTATTGATTCTAGATAACTACATGTAAGAATATGTCCATATTGGCATAGCCAGATGACATACTTGATTTTATATGGGCATTGGAGTTTCTAACTCCACTTAAATGTGAAGATAGAAGGCGGGTTTTTACCCACATGGCATATGCGAAAGTGATAGATTGAACTAGCAGTTAGGGTACCTTTTGGGTTTGGGTACCAGCAAATTTTGTTATGTGGATTACTTGTTTTAGAGACATAGCTACTCTGTATGAGGTTGACAATGTTTGTTGGAATGACAAAATATATGTTATATAATTTCCAGTGCCTATTAGTTGTTATACGATCACATACTTCTAGGTTCAGATCTTCTTGGGTTAGGGGCCTAGTAATATATTCTCTCAGGGTTTCGTTACTTCGTAGTCATCTGTCTGTATAGAAGGAGGCCTATCCCACTTTGCCCAATGTCCAATTCACACCCAATATACAATAACCCTAGCCTAGGATATGATTCTTCCATGTCCTACTGTGGGATTGTTTTGATATGGTTGAAATGTCCGGAAGGTTATTCTCTTATTGTCTAATAAGTATAGATACCCATAGGGTATCCTGTTTGTCGAAGGCTTTCAAAAATAGCTTTGTTAGTAAGACTTTATTTTTTGTGGCTGCTTTTTTGACTCCGAGTCCTCCCTCAGTCATTGGTAGACTGACAATATCCCATTTTATCATATGGAGTTCCTATATGGCACTCATGGTTCCCTAATTAAAGTTCCATTGGATTTGATCGATCTTATTTGTGATATTAATGGGGAGGCTAATGGATTGCATAATGTGAGTGGGTACATTCTTTAGACATTCATGTTCTAGGGTGTCTCTACCTACTATGTTGAGGAATTTAGTTTTTCACTCGAATAATTTGGCACGTAGATTATCGATGATTAACTGATAATCCTTTTTTGTGTGAAATTTATGTAGTATTGGGAAGCCTAGGTATTTCCTAAAATTGGAGCCTGTTTTTATTCCATGGGTTGATGAGATTTGATTTCGCATAATGATGAGGAAATTTTTGGGCATATAATTTTAGACTTTGAATAGTTGATGGTTTGGCAGAAGATTTGCAGAACTCCTTAATCACTCTTTTAATGGTGGATCAAATGTTGCTATCTGCTTTAGCCGTCAATGTTACGTCAACTGCGAAAAAAAGATGGGATAGTTTAGACGCCTACTTTGAGATCTTGATTGGTCTCCAAGATTTTTGATGAACTGCTTTCTCAATCTCTATATATCAAGAGCATTTCCATGCATAAAATAAATAAGTATGGGAAGAGAGAGTCCCCTTGTCTGATGCCCTTCGATGGTTTGAATATTTTTTCCTATCCTCATTTATAAGAACAACTACCCTACTTGATGAGATGCATGACATTATTAAGTTCGTAATGTTGATTGGAACGTTGAAGTATAAAAGGGTTTTCCAGATCTAATTTGATGATCATATTTGCATTTTTCTTTTCATTTTTTGGAAGTGAGTAATTATTTTTTGAATGATTATACCGTTGTTGGGCTTTGGTGGCCACTAGATCGTACAATTAGGAAACCTCTTGGGTTTAGAGGGCAAAAATTTTATTTCTTCTACATCGATTGAGAGTTGTTATACGGAAGAATTAGTGTTGGAGTCACCCTCACTGAGCCTATTGACTCTAGATTTTAGTTTCCAGAAATATTCCTCTAATCTAAGTATAAGGTTGTATTCTTTAATTAGGTCAACCTCCAGTTTTGATAGTAACGGGCTGGAGCTATAATCTGGTGATTTTGGATACCCTCAATTCATTGGATGAGTCTATTTTTAAAAATAAAATATGTTGCCAGAAAGTTTGCTTATTCCAGATGGTCACTTAAGCCAGAAGGAGGAGAATAGATCCGGTAATTTGGGGTGTGAAGTCCACATAGATTTGAAGCGAAAGATTTTATTTTTATGTTTACTTTTGTGTGGGAATACTGAAATGAGAAGGGGACAGTGATTAAAATGCATACGAGGTAGGTGATGTATTTGCACATCTCGATAACTATGAAACCACTTCTCATTTGCTAAAAACTGGTCTAGTCTTTAAAAAATAAGACAATTTATTTTTGTAGCACTTATTTAACCACGTATATTTGCTATCTTTAAACCCTATATCAATCATCTCACAGTAACTAACCACATTCTAGAAGTCATTTACGTGAGAATTGATAATGGGCCTACCTCCAGCTTTATTTGTATTGCTCAGTAGTTAGTTAATATCACCCCTATTAGCCAATCATCTTAATAGTTGTTTTAATTTTTTTTTAAGTTTTCCCACAAAAAATTTCGTACATACTAGCATAAATGACACTAAAAAGCCAATACTTATCGGTAGTACATACCTTGACCATTGCATGGATTTCTAGGTCAATTCGTGCAATGTCATCCAACTCCAAGATAGAGTCATCCCATAGGACAACTAGACAACTAGTTTTTCCCCTTGCAGGAACTTGGATCATTTTATTAAAGGGAAAGTCGTCCAGGAGGTTTTGGTGGTCTTGAATTATGGTTTCTATAGGGGAAACAAGTGGTGGCCTATACAAGTCCAAGATAGCTTGGAAGTTTCTTCTAAACTCCATCCCATTGCTACCTCAACAATTCCATATCATTATATCCATAGGTTTGATTGTGAGGGGTGGGATTGATGATGGAGGATGACTCGATGCTCTCAAGGGATCACATTTCTCAAGGTCAGATTCATTAGACTACATAGTTCCTAATATTCGGAGAAGATATAGTTCTCATATCTATAGAGCTTTTTAGTAAGGTCGATGGGAAAATGAGGAAATATCTTTTACGAATTTTTCTTTAAAGATCATCACCTTTACTTCCTTTAAGACCAATATTTTCATCCTAGTTTCCCTCATTATTTCTAGAGTGTCTTCTAAGTCATGAATGTCTACATTTTCCTCCAGTTTTGGGACTACTGGGGGAGTGAGCTAGAACCCTCAATGGTACCTGGGATGACGCTGCTACATTGTTGGGGTTGGAGAACTTGGACCCTCCTCCATACTAGTGTGGACTACTGTGGAGAACACTGGGGTGTTTTCTTGAGAAGTCATATTAGTGTCCCACTAGTTGAAGACCGCTTCGGGTACCTATTGGGGGGCGGGAAGAAGGGTTGGAGAAGGAGAGATTATGTTGGATATTTTGTAATATATAGAGGTCTTAAATTGAACAGACTCATCTGTTCATGAAAGAACATGACTTTTATGAAAAGTTATTTTTTAATGAAAGAATATGACTCTTATGGAAAGTCATCTGATCATGAAAGAATATGACTCTTATGAAAATTCATATGTTCATGAAAGAATGTGACTCTGATGGAAAATCATCTTTTAAGCTCTATAAATATAAAGAATCTCTATAAGTAGCCTAAGAAAAATTTGCATGTATAAACAAAGAGTTTTGTTGTATCCTGAATGGATTTATTTGTATTTTCCCCAACATGTACATGGGCAATATCTCTTTAAAGAAAGTGATTTTACACATATCATAGTCATCATCTTCTTCAACGATATTTCCTACTATTTTTTTTACAATTTTAAAGAGATATTGAGATATGAAGAAGAACGGGGTTTAATTTCTAAAAAGTGTTGTCAGGGTGAGTTATTTTGTCAAACTTGAGATCCAATTGAAAAAAATCAGATGTTCAAATCAAAGAGTCATGGCTGCAACTGAATGTACTTATTCAGGGGTTAAGGAAAATATGGAAAGGCATGCTTGAGTGTCATCGTAACCAAAGCAAGGCTATTGGAGGAGCCAAAAGATTAGATGACATTGTATCTCACAAACACTTGAGTGATGCTCATCTTGAAGCAACTCTGCAGATTGAACATGAGCTTTTGAACTGGTTTTTGAGATTCTCTTGCTGGGTTAATGCACAGAAGGACTAAACACTTGGCTCATGAAATGTTTTCTATATGTTCTCGAGAAAAAAATTGATCGAAGAGTTCCCTTTTCTCCAAGCATGATTGGTGCATGCTCCCCTAATTTTCGTCAAACTTGAGCAGATGCAATGTGTCTCAGATCAATGGATCACGAAGGAAATGACATATACTGGTATCTCCTTTCTTAACTTCTCTTATTTTTTAGTTATGAAAGATTTGAGAAATGATTTTTCATAAATGTTAGGATAAATAATTCAGTTGTGATGATCTCTATAAAATATATTTTAATTAAAATTAGGAATAACATATTTGATATGCTTATTATAAATTTATTATTTGGGCCAAAGAAAATTATTATGGCATAATTGTGTTGCATAAATATCATGCGAATTTTATGTTCAAGTTATACGATGATATATATGAATTTGTTTATTTTGATGGACAACACATCTATACTTGAAAGTTATTAGAATAATTTAAAATTAAGAGATATGATAATTTTTATTAGATCATCTTACGTTCATGAAAGGTTGAATTTATCTTCTTTTTAAATACTCATGTGTTATAGTATTGGAACGCAATAAACTTGACAACAAGACGATCTACTGATGTTAATTAGATGTCCACACGAGTCACAAAAAGGACATTTGAAACATTCAAAGTGTAGGGTGCAATTGGATTATGATCAATAGTCAATAATATTTGAACAAGTTTGAGATGTAAATTATTTCGTCAACACCCACAAGATATATCTTTGATGTATTGGACATGATAGATGTATTTACAACTTGACAATTTTAGTAATAATTAGTTGATTAAACTACTAATGTAATGATTAGGCTATAAACCTTGGTAGAAATATTGAGTAATTTCGTGAAATAGTATCACTTAAAATGTTGTGACTATTCATAAAATTTACATGAAAAGAAGTATTTGTTGTACTTATCCCTATTGATATCTATTTAGTTTTAATAAAATACAGCTAGACACTCTTTCGAGTGGTAAATTTTCTTTTAAAAAATATCCTCAAAGCACTATTAATTGACTAAATAAAAAATAAATTAATCGATTAAATTGCAAATAAGGAACTTGACATTATTTAAACATGAAAATAATATTTTATTATAGCATATGAGAGCCCCATAAATTTGTAACATGATCCAAAATAATTAAGAATAAGTAATGGTTCTCAAAGAATATCCTTGTTTTGATGTGGTTCTCTGAGGTCCATTTCTTATATAGTAACCACAAGTAATTGATAACATATTATTATGTAATGACTCATAAAATATTGATGATATGATCTAATGAGCTTAAGAATCATTACTTGTTTTCAAACTCATTGGATCATGTAGTCACTAATTTATGGAGACTCTCTCCATATGATATAATAAAGTATAATTATCATGATTAACTAGTGTTAAGTCCTTGTTCTATGGGGTGGACTGCTGACAAGAACTCACATGTATAGAAGATGCATGTTGCAGAGATGAGAATGTTGAGAGGTATGTGTGGGTATATTAAAAGTGAAAAATTAGAAATGAGGTTATCCAGAAGAAGATAATAATAGCCTCGGTGGCCTTTGTACTAGACTACGACTTTCTTTTCCTACCACTATCATAGAAAAATGGTGAAATACATGTCGACTCTTACTATCATTCAAGAATGAAATTCTAATTAAAGGATCTAAAATGTGTAAATTGACAATACATATAAATATTTTTTACCTTATATTTTTGTAGTTTAAGGTTATATAGTATTTTTGTTAGTATTATTATTTTATCAAAATAATAAACATCTCTCACTACAAGAAATTAAAGATACAACAATAGAAAGGAAGAAATGGTTGTAGTGATGATTTTCAGATCCAACAAAAAATAAATAAAAATATAATGATTATTACATTGGCAAAATGATGGAAAAGAGAGAACTAAGAAGAAATTCTTTTTTTGGAAGGCGAAATAAATATCTTTTACACACTGATTTAGTTGTATTAACTAGAAATGTTTAATATGAACAAATCCTAGATAAAGTCATGTTACAATGAAAAATGCAAATAAAGCTTAATATAGTGATATTAATCATTATTCTTTTAACATTTTAATTTTAATTTTAAAAATAATAAAATCGATCTTACTTAATGGAATTTCATTGAATATGTTATTTTTGTTATCAAATTGACTCTTGAAAATAGAAAAATAAAATATAAATTAAATACTGAGGAAACATAATAAAAAGCACCAGTGGTCTAGTGGTAGAATAGTATCCTGCCACGGTACAAACCTGTGTTCGATGACACAATTTGCACTAAATTGCGAACCATGGGTCGTCACATTCATCTCATTAACAAGATGGGGACAAATAGTGCTACTGAGATATATTTTTTTCCTTCTCCTTTCTGGTTATTTGAAGAAGACTTATTTGTTTGTGCGATAGTCCTTTTTTGTTATTTGAATAAGACTTGGTTTTTGTGCGATAGGGCCGAGGAAGTTCATCTAACGCTCTTTTAATGAAAAATGATATGGTTAAAATTATATTGAACCACAATGTCCTTCTCTCACTGCCATCGCAGGGATGTAGCGCAATACCTATCAACTCTCACCATATTATCATTTTTGTATGACATTTTAAATATCTAATATATGCACCGATACTATAAATATATTTTTTATAATTTAATGTGTTATAGTGTTTTTGTTTTTTCAAAACATATCAATTACTGTTAATTATAAATATCTATCACTACAAGAAACTAAAAATACCACAACATTAATTATAGAAATATCATTCAATGCCTCTTAAATATCATAATTTATTTACTGACATTTAATTTAATGTCCCAATTTTAAGTATTGAACATTTAGGTAACAAATAAAAAAGTATATGTCACGCCCCAAGCCTACACCCTGGATGTGGCCGACACTTGAGAACAACCGCTGGTTCCCAAGTGAATCCTTGGCATGACTGACTAATTAGCGGAAGACTTACTCAAGCAAAACAAAATTAGAAATAGTATTATAAACGTTTAAGCTCAACAATTTCTCAATTCAACTGTCTGAAAATACATAAGTTCAGAAATAGTAATACTCTATAAAACAGTCTCAAAACATGAAAGTAATGAGAGACTCCTCAACTCTAACTATCTATAAAGCCTCAAAATACTAAGATAGATATCGGGACAGGACCCTTGACAACTTAACAAAATAGAAAATAAATGTGAAGCCCTCCGGAAAGTAAGGAGGCTCACCAAAGCTAGTTGGAGTGCAAATGGTCTTAGGCATTTTGTTATTAGATGTGATGGTTTTTTTATCTAATTTTGCAGGAAATAGATTTTGAAGCTGGATTTTAAAAGAAAAATTGATACGCAAAAATTACACCTCCCTAAAGAAGTATTAGTGGTTGTTGCCAAATAAAGAACCTAAGTGAGGTTAGGATCGATCCCACGAGGAAATATGGTCTAGATTTAGGCTAATTCATAGTTAATTCTACTTTTTGTCAGGTTTATTTCAGTAAAAAGGGGGAGTTTGTAAATAAAGTAGTGGTTGATTTATTTGTAGTAACAAGTAACAAGTAATCAGGATTTATAGTTTGTAATATCAATATGAGATGAAAACTAGGGCATATGTGTTCCCCACAAGTTCTTAACGCTGTAATCCTAATAATAGTAACTCTTTCCTAGTGTTAACATGCAAGGTTGGTAAGTTAGGTATCTCCTAAGTGATTGGTCGTCCAAGTAGGGAATTTCACCACACAACTTGGTCAGTCTACATGTGTATGCCTTACGTACTCTTACCCTTAACCTCAGATTATCCCTCGCAGTAGGTGGGTCAAACTATTAGACAGCGGATTATCACGCTAAATCTCTGTTGTTCAATACCTTTCTAATTCATTACTTCCTAGCTCGGGCAAGTAGGAATGAGGCGAGTTCTAACGTGGTGCACCGTTATAAAGCTTCGAAACGAAGGGATTAAAAATACATGCTTAAACACTATTACAAAATTACTTAATTATTAGTCATACATTGTTAATTATCTCATGGTTCCCACAACGCTAGTTGTGGATTTAGCTATTCATTCTTAGGTTATCACAATTCATAGTAGGGTTAGTAAAATAAATCATGAACTTACAATCATAATAGATTATAATACAGAATCTTGAATTTAAGAACAAATGAAAATTTTATAAACAAAGCTTCAAGAATTAATTGCCAAATGTGTTTGCAAAATAATTCTCAAACCCTAACCAAAGTATCACAAAAGTTCTAACACCCAAAAAGGAAAATTCAAAACTATTATATATAGAAAATAAATCCTAAACCAAGTAGGAAAAGGAATTTTTAAGGAAATCTTGTTCTAGCGGTGTCGTCCACGACATGTCACCTATGACACGTCACACAAACGATGACTCGTAGGTGCCATCGTCACTCAGCAGTTGTAATACCCCAAAAATGTATAACCTAAGGTATAAACCATTCTTTAATTGCCTATAAAATTGAATCAGGTGATTCTTAAGTTGCGCATCTGTGTAAATGTCATTTCTTTGGTGTTCGAATGGATTTGGATATGATTTAAGGTCACAAGAATCCCCTAGTACAAAGTTGAGTTGAAATCTTCATTTCCTATAAAGTTTTGACATAAGATTCTACTTAGGTAAACTTGAAACAATCATATCTCCCAGCACATAATGTATTAGGTGGTCTACGACCTACCAAATAAAAGGTCTTTGAATCCTCTTTCCAACGCCATAATGTTTTCCCCATTGCATGTTCGGAGTAAAAAGTTATGATCGTTTTACCAAAGACTATCAAACCAGAGTTTTCCGAGTCTGTGAACGACGACCCCAACCGACGGATTGTGGGTTGAACGATGACCCCAACTGACGGGCCGTGGGTTGAATGACGACCCATCCTGTCAGGCCGTTGGTAGAGTACTTGGGGTCAACTTTTGGGACCCAAATCCTATGAACCCAATCGACAGGCCGTAGGGTTTGTATCTTCTTTTATCAAGCCCACGTCGACTGTCTTGTCTGCCTCAATAAGCCGATCACAATTCCACACCGAAACTATAGCCTGTCTATAAAGGTGGGAGATCAGACAGGCAAAGGGCAATGTGGTCATCCTCCAAAAGGCCCTCTTATGTATCTCCGATATAAGGATCCGAGAGAAATCAATATCAAGGCCCGCCACTAGTGCAGCAAGCATCACATCATGGTCCTAAGTCACGATGTTGTCCGCTTGTGTGTAAGACAAAATGGACCTAATGATTGACCAACAGAACTTTGTTGTGAAACTCATAGTTGCCTTCCTGATAGGTTGTGTCATATCTCAGACCCATTCAGTATTCTCCCTCTCATTAGCCCTATCCATGGTAGTAATCTCTCTCACCGTTCAGTGGCTTGCATAGTAGGCCTGTCCTGCACTACCCCCATCCGATAATCATACTCAAATGTGTTTATCGGTTGAGCTTGCGTTGTGCTGTAAATAATACTGTGGATGGTGGTCCCCGATAAATCAATGGGGATACCCTGCACCAAAGTAGTCAGTAATGGGGGCTGAGCCAGTGGCTTAGCTCGTGGTGGGATAGAGTTCTTCACCATAGCAGCATAGGAAGCGTAGAATTCCCTCACTTACTCTGAGCTTTACAAGCCTGAAATCTCTGCCATCCACCTGCATCTGTGCCTCTTGAATAGCTCATGAATATCTGGCACTGTGTGGAGGCTCCCTATAAGTACCCGTCATTCCTCAGTAATAGTCTGAGCCATTTTTTACTGCTCATTCACATACAAGCCATCCATGTATATGTGCAACATCCCCTAGATGCACCATCTATTTCGCTTATTGGATAGGTGTATCGACTCATATATCATACCGGGAGGGTTAGGAGCCTCGCCAGAACTAGTAGCATTAGAAGTCGAGGGGGCAACTCAATCAGATCTGGAGCCAGAGCTAGACTGCGACTCCCTGTTCTCAGCATTTGAAGGCTGGGTCCCTCCTCACACTTGGGGGCATGATCATGCCTGGGGAAATCCTCCTCGTCCGATAGAACGACATGTCTCAGTGCTGCCTCGTAGTTCGAGGTGCCGTTGGGAGGTTCTTGTATTATCGGGTTCATACTCTAACCCACTAGACTGCTGAATCATCCGGTGTGAAGGTGCTACGGACTTGGACTTCCCTTTCCTTTTGTAGGTATTCACCTTCTTTGGTGTCATTTCACCTGTAGGAGACTTGTTAGTATTCAAAGTACTAAAAACAATCCAAGAAAAAATGAAAGAAATTTTTGAAACTTAATTTTTTTTTAGACAGTGTCTTTTTTCGAGACCGTAGTCAGTACAAAAGGGTGGAGCACTGAGTTACTTACGTTACGGTCTTTAGCAGGTAGGCTGCACTCTAGCGGCTAGGAAGGCTCACTAGACCAGCAGCCAGGCAAAGAATGAATGTGTAATGATCGTCGAAGGAACAACGGGCCGTTGGTGCCAACCGCAGGTCAGGAAGTAACATTTTCACCAAGAAGTTAGAAGGACGGTTCACCAAAATGGTCTGTTAATGAAACGATGGACCGTTAGCCAAACCGTGGTTCACAACATAGGCTACTTAGTTGTGCATCTGACCAATGGAACCAGATCTATAGTCTGTAGGTTGCCCCACGGCCCGTAGGTCATGGTCGTCGACCAATACTGGTTGCAGATCAAAATTCCACTTTGAACAAAACATCACAATATCATAATTCAAACTATCAAACTACTTCTAGAACATGCATTTTAATATATTTTAATGTTATTCTATCGTCCCTGGGGTTTCGAACATGTAATTTATACATACGAACAAAATTAACTCGAAACCCTAAGTCAAGAACTCAACTTGAATGTAATAATCACATGCTTTCATCAAAGTAATCAACAACACTCACTAAACCATCATTCCAGGGGTACGTTATAACTATAAAAATCAATTTCAACAAGTAATTTATACCCAAGATCAAGTAATCAACTTTGATTTCAACTTCCCAATTGAATAGTTAGAGATCAAAATCAGTACCTTTCAAAGCAAACCAAAGTTGTGTGAGTGTGTTTCTTACGCCGTTTTTTACACCTAATTTTCCTGACTCAGAACCCGCATCCTTCGCATTTACTAGAGGAAGAAAATTTTGGAGAAAAGGAATTTGAATGAGAAGGGAAATAGAAAATGGGGATGAAAGTGTAGGAGATGGATATATATATGCTTAGTGGGGAATTGAATGGGTGTTTATGGATTTGAAGGGGTGGGAAAGAAGAGGGAAATGAGTAATGTTATAAAATAAAGGGTTTTATTTATTGGGGTTATGGGTCGGGTCGACTGACTTACCCTATCTTGGACCAAAGAAAACAAGTCGAAGGTCCGTAGTTGAAACTACGGTCCGTGGATGGGTGTCGTGGTTCCTATGAACACTTAGTGAATTTTGCAATTACATACCTGGGATGTACGGATGCCATCTACGGTCCGTCGATTGGACAATGGACCGTCTATGGGAATCGTAGACCCTTACACCATCACTTTTTTAAAGATTCTTCTTTGCTTTTCTGCACACGTAGCAAACATTAGGACTTCCTTTTTACATTTTCTTGACTCTTTTTGGACATAGACCCTATTCTACCCTAATCTAGCTAACATTAAAACTCAATAAGAATAAAACTAAGTAGAAAAAACCTAAAAATCACTAAAAACTCCTAAAGTCGGCTAGATTTTACATCTTGGGTTGCCTCCTAAGTAGTGCTTGATTTAACGTCACAGTGCAGTAGGCCAATAATGTATCGTCGAGCCTTCTTGACCAATCAGTTCTGTTCTCATTCACAGTCTTTGCAAGTCTGCTTAATACTTCAACTTGCCCATTAGACTGCGGATAATAAGGGGTTGCTACACTATGACAAACACCATACTTCTCAAGTAACGCCTTGAATAACTTATTACAAAAGTGAGAACTTCCATCGCTAATAATCACCCTTGGTGTACCAAATATAGAGAAAATACTCTTTTTCAGAAATGCGGTGACACTCTTCCCTTCATTGTTTGAAAGCGCAACAGCTTCCACCCATTTAAACACATAGTCAACCGCTACCAGTATGTACTTCATTCCATTCGAACTCACAAACGTACCCATGAAGTAAAGACCCCAAACATAAAAAAACTCAATCATCAGTATAAGATTCATTGGGAGTTCTTGATTTCTTGAAATACCTCCTCGTTGGCAGCGATCACAAGACTTGGCGAAATCATGAGCATCTTAGTGAATAGTAGGCCAATAATACCCACACTGCAAGATTTTATGAGGAGTCCAGATACCACTGTGATGTCCACCAACAGGAGATGAATGACAAGCCTCCAATATACTCATCATCTCGATATCGGGCACCCAATGAAGAATAATCCCATCAGCACATATACGAAACAAGTAAGGCTCTTCCCAGAAAAATTTCTTCACATCGAACATGAATTTTCTTCTTTGGTGGAGAGATAGATCCGAAGGCACCAAATCACTTGCCAAATAATTGACAAAATCTGCGAACCAAGGGATAAGATCAAAAGAACCCGCCAATACTTGTGCATCGGGGAACACATCATTTATCTCAACTCCATCAACTATCTTCATCATTGCCTCTTCTTCTAATCTGGACAAGTGATCAACCCCTTGGTTTTCTGTCCCCTTTCTATCTTTCACTTCAAAGTAGAATTCTTGCAACAACAATACCCATCTAATCAGTCTTGGTTTTGCATCCTTCTTTGCCATAAGATACCTTAATGTTGAATGGTCAGTATGCACAATGACTTTAGTGCCAAACAAAAAGGATCTAAACTTCTTAAACGCGAGACTACAACAAGCAATTCTTGAGCAACATCTAAAGCTTTGCTCGCATAGTGTATAGGATGAAAAATCTTCTCTCGCCTCTCCCCCAATACTACGCCAAGTGCCACCCCACTCGCATCACACATAACTTCAAACGGTTGTCCCCAATCCGGTGAATTAATTATTGGTGCGGAAGTCAACTTCTCTTTCAGCCCCTCAAATGCTCTCAGACAAGCATCATTAAAGTCAAACTTCGACTCCTTTTTGAGTAGTTTTCACAATGGGTATGCAATTTTCAAGAAATCCATTATGAACCTCCTATTAAAACCTACATGCCCTAGAAAACTTCTAACACCTCTCATAGAGATAGGTGGTGGTAGCTTTTCTATCACTTCAACTTTTTCCCTATCGACTTCGATGCCCTTCTGCGAAAGTATATGGCCCAGAACTATACCCTATTTTACCATAAAGTGACATTTTTTCCAGTTGAGCACAAGATTTAACTCTTTACGTCGTTTCAGCATTTCACCTAAATGTAGCAAGCAGCTATCAAACGAGTCGCCAACCACTGAGAATTCACCCATGAATACCTCTATTGTGTCCTCCACCATATTAGAGAATATAAACATCATGCAACACTCAAAAGTCGTCGGTCAATTACACAACCTGAATGGCATTCTTTTGAAAGAAAAAATCCCATAAGGACAAGTTAAAGTGGTTTTCTCTTTGTCTTTCAAAACTATGGAGATTTATTATAGCCCGAATACCCATCTAGAAAACAATACAAAATCTTTCAAGCAAGACGATCTAATATGTGGTCCATAAACGACATTAGGAAGTGATCTTTTTCAGTCCATGCATTCAACTTGCGATAGTCCATACAAACTCTCCACCCTTTCACCGGCCTCATCGGTAGGAGATCACTCTTTGTATTTGGAACCACAGTGATTACTCCCTTCTTTGGCACACATTGAACTGGACACACCCAACTACTATCCACAATAGGATATACAACTTCATCATCTAACCACTTAATGATTTCCTTCTTCATAACCTCTTGCATCGGTGGATTTAATATTTGTTGGTACTCAATACTTGCTTGCTATCAGGCATAAGTTGAATTTTGTGAGAACAAATGCCCATTGAAATACCAATAGTGTCAGCAATGGTCCATCCTATAGCCCTTTTGAATTGCTTCAATACAGATATCAACGCCTTTATTTTCCCTTCATTCAAGTCAGCAATAATAATAACTAGCAAAGTAATATTTTGGCCCAAGAACATATACCGCAAATTAGATGGGAGAGATTTAAGATCATACTTAGGAGGCTCATGAACAAATGGTTTTGCAGGTGGACTGTCTCGATTCTTTAAGTCTAGATCCAGCTTCGTTTGTGGGCAACAAGGAAAATTTACCCCATCATGTGCAACAACTAGCTCATCATACTCATCAATACCATCTCCATCAAAGTTCATGATCACAGCCGCTAGTGCTTCAACACTTAATCTCTCTTCAATAGACACTTAATGGTCTTCCTCAACAGCATGATTCACCACCGATACTGACTTAAGATCATTTTCATACTTTATGGATCTACAGATATTGAAAGTTACCTCTTCATTGTTTTATCTGAACTTTATCTGCCCTCTTCCAATGTAAACCAAAGCATGCCCAGTAGAACATAATGGTCTCCCTAAGATGATAGCGACCTCAAAGTCAACCTCACAGTCTAGTATCACAAAGTCCACCAGAAATGTCTCAACTTTCACAAGGACATTTTGAAGCACTCCAATCGGTTTCTTTACAGTTCGATCAGCTATAAGTAATCGCATTGCAGTCGATTTGGGGGTTCCTAAACCCAACATCTTATATATCGACAGTTACATCATATTAATGCTAGCACCCAAGTCACATAGGGCCAGAGCAAAATGCAACATACCAATAGTACATGGGATAGTAAATGCTCCAGTGATACTTTCCTTCTTCCACTTTCTTTATTAACCTTTGTGGGAAGGGAGGTGGAGGTCTAAACATAAGGATGATGTTTTGAATCACCTGAACCTCCTTCTCATTCTTATCTTTCGGGTCCTCACATACCTCAACTTCATCCTCAGCTTGCTCTTTCGCACTTTCCACTCCAGTCAACATAGGAGGGTCTATAATTTTATTTCCACCCCTAGTAGTTACTACCATACAATGCCTGTCATTCTTTGGATTCTTGATTATATTGCTAGGAAATGTCCCTTGATGACACTGATTTGCACTTGTGGATAACTGGCGCATCTACTGCTCAATCTGTTTAATTGATATAGCATGTGATTCAACTTTTTTACCAATGCCTGATAAATCATTATACATATCCTTCACACTGTCATCAGTTGAATCAAATATTTTCATCATCTTATTCATCATATCTTGAATGTGATTTATACTTGATCCAGCATCTCGGTTCCCAAGTGGAACATAAGGTCCACTGTTATCATTCCTATTACCATACCCATTCCGGTGGTAGTTGTTGTCATGATTGTAGTTCCCATCAAAGACATAGTTTGCTTAAAGATTGTAGTTACCATAGTTTCAATCTTTGTTTCCTGGACCTTGGTGCCAATTATCCGAATTGGATGCTTCAGTGTTAGTACAGAAACCCCCCCTTCGATTGTTCACAAGATTCGCATCCTCCTCATAAATATGCTCATCAGCAGGTGGTGTTGTAGGTTGATATTTCACAACATTCACTTTCTATGCACTTCCTCTCACATGTTTCAACACCAAGCCAACCTTTGTTCTGAATTGGGCCTTCTCCTCACGAATATCATCATTGGACTGAGTTGGTGCGGCTTTGACTGCAAACGTATTCCTACCAGTTGTCTACATTCTATTGCTCCATGATTTTTTATTCTTAGAGATCTTTTAAACTTTCTCAGCAATCTCTTGGAATGTGTTTGCTCCGTAAGATCCTACAAATAGTATCTAGCACAGCGTTTCAATTATCATTTTGCCCTCTGTATAAATACTCCTTCAGTGACTCATCATACGTGGTGATTAGGTACATTCCTCATAAACCTAGTGAATCTATCCCATGGGCTACTAACTGAATCACCATGAAATGCTACAAAGTTTTTAAGTTTATCCTTGAGGTTTAACTTCATGGAGAATACTTCTCCATAAATACCTTATGCAACCTATCCCAAGTGGTGATTGAGTTATATGGCAATTGAGACAGCCATAGCATAACCTCTCAACGAAAGTGGGAACACCCTTAAGCCGATAACATCCATGTCTAAATCTTGTCGTCCCACACTACTCATGCAAACACTCTTTACATTATTCATATGGGCATATGGATTCTCCGAAGGTAACCCGTCCAACAACCCTTTAGATGTAACCATTTGCATTAAACTGTTGGTCACCACAAAAGTATGTCCAGGAGGTAATCGAGGAACAACTATACCACCAGTCGACCCCACAACATTAAAATCAATCGTGTAATTTTCTCACACATCGGGTGCTGGCTGATTTTTCACTCCTTTAGCATTTTCAACTTGCAGGTTCCTTGGACTTCTTTATTCACTTCCACAACTTCAGGGAGTTGCGCTCAGCAACACCCGCTTGACCTGCTGCAATTGGATCATTCAATACCTCCTGATTTTGGCCTCTTTCCAACCATTCTTCTCAGAGTTCTTCTTAGTTCAGGATCGTAAGGGGTCAGGGGATTTCCTTGACTCTGTGTACTTGGCATACACTGGTAATAAGACCTTTAGAAAACAAAAACAAAAACAAAACTAAATGTAAATCAGGAAATAATGACTAAAGGTGGATAACAAAATTAGTCTAATCTAAAAACCTTATTCCCCAACAGCGGTGCGAAAATTTGATATGCCCAAATTACACCTCCCTAAAGAAGTATAAGCGGTCGTTTCCAAATAAAGAACCTAACTGAGGTTAGGGTCGATCCCACGAGGAATACGGCCTAGACTTAGGCTAATTCATAGTTAATTGTACTTTTCTTCAAGTTTATTTCTGTAAAAAGGGTGAATTTGTAAATAAAGTAACAGTTGATTAATTTGTAGTAACAAGTAATAAGTAATCAGGATTCTTAGTTTGTAATATCAATATGAGATGAAAACTAGGGCATATGTGATCCCCACAAGTTCTTAACGCGCTAATCCTAATAATAGTAACTCTTTTCTAGTGTTAACATCCAAGGTTGGTAAGTTAGGTATCTCTTAAGTGATTGGTCATCCAAGTAGGAAATTTCACCATGTAACTTGGTCGGCCTACAGGTGTATGATTTACTTACCCTTACCCTTAATCCTAGATTAGCCCTCGCGGTAGGTGGGTCAAGCTATTAGATAGTGGATTATCACACTAAATCTCTATTGTTCAATCCCTTTCTAATTCATTACTTCCTTAGTCGGGCAAGTAGGAATGATATGAGTTCTAACGTTGTGCTCCATTAAAAAAAAACATCCAGAACGAAGGAATTAACAATACATGCCTAAACACTAGGCGTAACATGTCGTATAAGACTCCGAGAGGCCCCATACAAGCCACTTAGCTTTCATCAGACAAGAAATATAATAAATAGATTTAAAAGACAGTTCAATATATCAATGTTTTATATAGAGCATAGTGGAAATCTAAACATTGTTTCAAAGCCATCTTGTATATAAGAATGAATCTGGGTGAAGCCCGTACATCATGTTCCAAAACTGAAAGTACGAAAAGAGTGAAAACAATAAATGCCCGGTCCTCCAAGCATGAGGACTCACCCAAGCTCAAAATCTCCTCAATGAACTCTAGCCATGAAACTGGGAACCCTGACTGTCGGACCCTACATTTGGGGAAATGTAGGTAAAAGTATGCGTTAGTACAAAATATGTACCAAGTATGATAGCCATGTATAAAACGTTTAAATCGTGCTAAAAAGAGATACCCTCGTGAGATGCAATGACCAAGCTAAAACATGAAATGAAGAGTTAGAAAAGATGAGTCATAAACCATGGTAAATGCACATAATCATCATCTTAAACATGTACGAGATACTTCGTTGAAGTAACCTTAGTTCATCATAGCTTGCTTGTGGGAAGTAGCCTTAACTAACATATAAGACCATGAGAGCTATTATCATGGAATCCAGTATCTGCCCCACACCGAAAATTGGTTTTCCTCCTTGCCAAAGTATGGACCATGAACTTCTAGCTTATGTGGATCTACTGGTTAATTTATATCTAGACAATTCTATGTTGGCACATATTTTATGGGACACATGTAATCGCCACTTGTCCACTCGCTTCTAAGCTTAACTTCCACGGAATAGTTCTTAATCATATCCATCTTATCTTTTAAAGGAACATGGGTAATCGCCTCTTGTCCTTACATCATGTGACATGGGTAATCGCCTCTTGTCATTCATTAGAGAGCATGGGTAATCACCTCTTTCCTCAACATTAGAATAGCTCTTTAACATTAGTTTATTTTCGGTTAGAAAAAATTTCAACCCTAAGTACCCTTACTATGTGAGAAAAACTTTCATCAACACAACAATAACAACATCATTGATACTTCATTCTCAAAGCATCCTTAAAACCTTTACATCAATTTCATAAGAACATGCATAATTTCATAATTCACCTTACATGATTCAAAATCCACTTCCAATCATCAACATCAAGAAAACATGGGTTAGACACGGGTTCATGGGAATTCATCATAAAATCATGTAATTATATCAATTCATGCTTGATAGATCATAAAACAATCAATTAAATCCATAATGAAAGGAACCCATGACATGGAAGAAAACCCTAACTAAAATGGGGAATTCTATCTTTATAAATTGTGAGAATTTAGGAACTCCATGGATGATAACTATCATACCTCAATATCAAAACCTTGACTTCAATGGAAGAATTGGAGACTTGACTTGAAATCCTAAGTTGATCCCCTCTTCTTTAAGCTTTCTAGAGAGAGAAGCATTTGAGAGGAAGACTTGTTCTTATTTTGTAAATTTGAGAGAATGATTTCAATTGGGGAAACTTAGGGGTAAAAACGCTTATATAAGGGTTTTGGTGAATGGTAAACCGATATAGTATTAGGCTAGAATAATTAGCAAAAGACCCAAAATCCCTAAGAAAAAATAAATATAGACACCATCGACGGTGACGACCTACGGTCTGTGGTTCCACCAACGGACCGTCCTCTTCGTCTATCGTTTTGTGTTAGAGACTCAAAAGTCTAGACACCAACAATGGGACCCACCCATGGGCCGTGGGTCCCAACCATGTGTCACGCCCCGAGCCTACACCCTGGACATGGTCGGCACTCGAGAACCATTGCTAGCCCCAAGCAAACCCTTGGCCTGGCTCAACACTCAACGAAAGACTTACTCAACAATAAAAGAACTTTAAAAGTAAAGTTTTAACTCAATGTCTCAAAATAGTTTATGCAAAACATTCACTGGCCAAAAGAGGCAACTCAAGTGTTTAAGCATTTAACACTGGGAATGAAAAAGACTCATGAACTACTACTGTCTATCTATGAAGTCTCTAATACTATGAGGGATGTCGGTACAAGACCCCCAATCATCCTAACAAAAACTAAAATAATAAATAAGGGATCCTCCGGAGCAAGGAGGCTCGCAAAATCACTCTGGAACTGCAAGTGGTATCAACGAAGCACCTGTTGATAACCCTGATCTCCTGTATCTGCATCATAAAATGATGCAGGCCAAATAGCATCAGTACATTGAATGTACGAGCATATAAGGGTAACACATAATGTAACATAAAATCTTGAAATTAGAAAGAAGGAAACATACTACCTCAACTCTACTCAACTCAACCTTAACTCATGGATACTCAACTCAATGTAGTATAAAAATAACAATAAAGATGCATTTTATATAAAGCATTTAAAACAGTGGATAACAACTCAATGTATTAAGAAAATACAAGAATAACTCAGTTTGTATGTAAAAATAAAAAATAACTCAATTTGGGAGATTGTCTTACCGACAACCATCACTATGAGCTATGTGATGATAAACCGTCTCGCCCACACTGCCAGAACTGTCCTATACCTTGCCGGAGTATAATACATCCTCAACTAAGTGGATCTACTAAGCTACTCTTAAAAAGCAATAAGGAATCATCTAAAAAGTATGACCTTTCTACCCACGTTGGCTATATGATTTATGTGGACTTTGAGTTGTATGAACTTGTCCCCATATCGGTGCTCAATACTACTCCGAAAAATATAACTCAGCTCATATGTTTTAAAACCTTTCCTCATCCTAAAGCTTTGATATTATTACTCAAAAGGGTCTCTTAAAACAAATCATACTAAAAAAAACTCTTCCTGAACTCATTTGGAAATCGATGTTTCCTCTCTTTTTAAATGTAAAAAAATTTACTCTTGGGGATACTTAGTCCCCTTATATTAATTTTGAAAAATGAAACTCAACTCTCCTCATCCTCAAACTCAAGTACTCAAGTCTTAAAACTGTAGGGCCCCAAGGTGAGGCACTTGGTCGAATGAAACCTTTCTCAAGAAGGTCTTTCAACTGCTTTTTTAACTCTTTCACCTCAGGTGGAGCCATTCTATATGGCGGAATAGAGATAGAATGAGTATCAGGAAAAATATCTATACCGAAGTCTATTTCTCTCTCAAGAGGGACTCTGGGAAGATCATCTGGAAAGACCTCTAGAAACTCACTCACAATTGGAATAGACTGAATATGTGGCATCTCAACACTTGAGTCATTAACTCGGACTAAGTTATAGATGAACCCCTTGGAAACTATCTTTCTCGCCTTAAGGTACGAAATAAAAAGACCCTTAGGCACTGCTGAACTACTCCTCCACTGGAAAATTGGCTCATTAGAAAACTAGAACTTAACTACTCGAGTTCTACAATAAAGTCAGGCATAACATGCATGAAGCCAGTCCATACCTTGAATAACATAAAAGTCTACCATATCTAACTCGACTAAGTCAGCCATGGAGTCCTGTGATTGACAGAAATTGTATAATCATGATAAACTCTCTCAGCTAGAATACACTAACCAACAGGTGTGGAAACACTGAAGGGCTCAAGAAATTGTTCGCGAATAATATAGAACCTCCTAGAAATATATGGAGTCACAAAATATAGACTCGCACTGGATATAGCAATGCATATACATCAAAAGTAAAGACTTTGATCATACCAGTAACAACATCAGGTGAATTCTCTTGCTCTTGGCGAATGGTGATAGCATACAGTCGGTTTGCTCCTTCACCTGTTCCTAAAGTAGCTCCTCTAGGTGCAGCTCTGTCTGGCAGAGCCGCTGAAGAAGATTGGGCTCTATTGCCCTCATTACCAATATAGGTGTTTTTCTTTTCGATATAGAGAGTTTTCTTTAATTTGTAGCTTTATAGAGAGTTGTTGATTAATTTTTAGTTTTAGTGTAGGCTAGTTGTAGATAGAATAGGGTCCATGTCTAAAAAGTTTCTAGAAAATGTAAAAAGGAAGTCCTAAGGTTTGCTACGTGTGCATGGACGAAAAGGCAAAATCTGTAGAAAATAGGCTGATGCAGCGGTCTACGGGTCCCATCGATAGTCCGTTGGTCCATCCACGGACCGTGGATGGCATCCGTAGATCCCAGGTATGTTTTTGATTTTTATCTAAGTGTTGGAGTGAACCACAGTCCCCATCGACGGACCGTAGGTCGACCCACAGACCGTCGATGGTGTTTCATGGGTCCAAGTTAGGGTTACTGTCGACCCGACCCGGACCCCATTTTAATAAAAACCCCTTCATTTTAAAACACCCCCATTTATCTCCTTTCACCAACCGTTTCAAACCATCCAATTACCCCATTTTCATCCATTTAATTCCCCCATTAACTACTATATTTCCCCCTCTTACATTTCTATCTCCCCATTTCTTCCCTAAATCTGCCCAATTCTCTATTTTTTCTCCTTTCTTCCACAAGATCATTCTAAGTCCGGGTGCGGTGTCATGTTGCTTGGGTCTTAAAACGAAGTTGATAGAAACACACTCCTCAACTTCGTTTTACTTGTAAGGTAATCGATCTCACCAAAACTTTGATTTGTCTTCATTGTTTAATTTGATATCAACGAAGTTTTACTTGACCTTGAGTAGGAATTTGCATGAGAATTTGGTGTGATCTAGTCCTAAAACTACCCTTGGGACGATGATGTTTGGAGTGTGTTGCTAAAACTAATGAAATAAAATAGGTTTGATAGGTCTAGTGGGAAGTCTTCACTGAGGGTTTCAATACTTGCTTGATTTAAATGTGTAAATTGAATGCTTGAAACCCTAGGAATGATAGACTACCGCATAATATGTTGAAATGCATGTGTAGACTTGAAGAAATTGGTGATTATTGTGTTAATGTTGTTATAATGAAATATTGAAATTTAATGCCTGGCACAGTTCTAGTACACGGCCATAACCGACGGACCATAGGTCCACCTACGGACCGTAGGTCGTGGTCCGTCAACTGCATGCACAAAATTATCTGCTAAGTGGTGAACCACGATGTGGACTACGGTCCGTCTTTCCATCGACGGACCGTTCAGAACATCTGTGGTTCCAACTTCAGAGAACAAAAATTGGACCTCCTGACCTACGCAGGTGACCCACGGCCCTTCACTCCATCGATGGACCGTAGGTACCCACCGTAGGTCCCAAAAAAGTCACTGTCTGTCATGTTTTTGAAATTTTGTCTAGGTCCTAAAGGTGTTCTAAAATTATTCCGTGGTTCTTTTTGACTTCTTTTAGTAATAAATAGTCTTTCACAGGTATCATGGCTCAAAAAGAGGCACCCGTTTACACCAGAAAAGGCAAGTCCAAGTTAGTTGCACCTTCACGTCGAGTTATCAAAGATTCTAGCGGAGAGGAGTACACACCGGGGCAAAGGAAAGCCCCCTCACTGCCCCTGTGACCTCAAGACGCCTGAACAGGCAGACAGTCATATCTGATGAGGTGCATCCCTCTTCCACCACCCCCATAATTGTCCCCCAATCTGAGGAGGGGGCCCAGAATACTGAGGAGTCGCATTCCGGCTCAGAGTCGCAGTCCGGCTCTAGTTTTAGCTTCACACCAGCCTCTGCCTCCGATGCCACTAGCTCCGGAGAGGCTCATGACCCGGTAGGCAAACCCATGTACCCCATTCTTCTTACAACCTAGCCAAACAGGTGGTGTTTTTAGGGCCAGTACAAAATATATTATGATGGCCAGAACAGAAATGAGCAAAAGAGGCAGACTCGGACCATTACTAAGGAGCATCAGGTACTTACAGGTAGCCTCCACACTGTGCCCGCTATTGAAGAGCTATTCAAGAAGCATAAGTGTGAGTGGATGGCACGGAGTACGGGGAAATTCAGTGAGGAGATGGCTCAGAATTTCTATGCCTCCTAGGCCACGGGCTAAGCCATTAGCTCAGCCCCCACTTTAGGCTACTTTGGTGTGGAATTTTTCCGTTGATATCTCTGAGACCACTATCCACCGGTTCATTTATGGCCCAGAGCACACTATGCCGATTAATACAGCGGAGTATGACTACAGGATGGGCACGGTTCAGAGGGATGTCGAGAAGAGAGAGAGTTTACTCCATTGGATGGCCCGTCATATTGCCGATGAGGGGGAGCGTACCGAGTGGGTGTGCAATACTACTTTGCCTATCAAAAAGGCAACTCTAAGCTTCACTGCGAAGTTCTTTTGGACCATTGTGCGTACCAGACTGTCCCCTACTCAGGCGGACAACGTGGTTACTTGGGATAGGGCTGTGATGTTGGCAGCACTTGTGGCAGGACTTGAGATTGACTTCGCCTGGATTCTAATCGTTGAGATTCATGAGAGGGCCTTCAAGACCACCACCACTTTTCCTTTTCCTTGTCTCATATTTCATCTGTGCAGGGGAACTGGGGTGCCTATTTGGCATTGTGATAGTCTGATAGAGGCGACCAAGACTGTGGACATTGGCCTTATTAAAGATGATACAAGCCTTGCTGCACCACGGAGGGATCCACATGTTGACCTACCTCCCTTGGGTGATGATCTTGCTGATGTTGTGGAGAAGATTCAGGTTGATGAGACCGTCATACGTCCCACTACTACGGATGCACAGGTTCCTCCTTCTACTGCCACTAGTCAGGCTGCGAGCTCCTCCCGAGCTACACCCTCTTCAGGGTCCACTGTAGTTCCTCTGGCCCGAGTATAAAAGTTGGAGACCCAGATGGCCACTCTGCTGCGGCACATGAGGCCTTGGATGATGTGATCTGTGGAGGAGTTTGAGGCTCGTATGGAGCAAATGATGGATGGGAAGATTCAGGCGGTCCACAAGAGCCTAAATTCCTTTGAGTTGAGATTTTTGGAGAGGCCTGCCCCTACCATTGATGTCACCACTTTCCAGACAGAGTTGGCTAGACTCTGTGCTGATGTTGATGCCCTTATAGCCCCCGCTGATTCTGTACCAGAGCCCGCACCTGAGGTTGAGGTGGTGATGTCTGCACTCTTCGGTGATACTATGCCTCCACCCAACCCCTCCCACGCATCTGGGAAGCGCCACCGTTCTTTTGTGCATACTTTTAGGTTTAGGGTTTTATTAAGGTTTAGGATTTTTTAGGGTTTAGGATTTCTTAGGGTTTAGGGTTTAGAGTTTAGGGTTTTTAAGGTTAGGGTTTAGGCCATAGGGTTTTTTTAGGGTTATTTAGGTTGATGGGTTTTTTAGGGTTATTGAGGTTTTGGGGTTTTATGTTTTTTTTAGGGCTTTTTGGGATTGAGGGTTTCTTAGGGTTTATGGTTTCTTAGGGTTTAGGGCTTAGGATTTTAGGTTTAGGGTTTATAGGGGTTTATGGTTTAGGGTTTAGGGTTTTTTTATAGTTTAGGGTTTCGGGTTTCTTAGGTTTAGGGTTTTTAAGGTTTTTTAAGCTGTAGGGTTTTTTAAGGATTAGGGTTTCTTAAGGTTTCTTAAGGTTTCTTAAGGTTAAGGGTTTCTTAGGGTTTAAGATTTTAGGGTTTCTCAGGGTTTAGGGTTTATTCCTTAAGGTTAGGGTTAAGGGTTTACTCCCTAACATTTACGTTTTTCTAGGGTTTAGGGTTTAGGCCTTAACCTCTAGGGTTTTTTTAGGACTTTCTAGGTTTAGGGTTTTTGAAAGATTTTTTTGGGTTTCTTAGGGTTTTTCTATATTTAGAGTTTCTTAGGGTTTAGGATTCATTAGGGTTTAGGGCTTAGGGTTTTAAGTTTAGTGTTTTTAAGGGCTTACGGCTTACGATTTTCTTAGGGTCTTTTAAGGTTTTTTTAGGGTTATTTAGGTTTAGGATTTTTTAAAGGTTTTTTTTAGGGTTTAGGCCCTAAGGTTTAGTGTTAATGGTTTAGGTTTTCTTAAGGTTTAGCATTTAGGGTTTCTTAGTGTTTAGGCTTTAGGGTTTTAGGTTTAATGTTTTTAGGGTTTAGGGTTTAGTGTTTTTCTAGGACTTTTTAGGTTTAGGTTTTTTTAAGGGTTTTCAAAGTTTTTTATAGGGTTTTTACGGGTTTAGGATATCTTAGGGTTTTTAAGGGTTTAGGGCTTAGGGTTTTTTTTTTTTATGGTTTTTAAGGGCTTAGGGCATAAGTTTTTCTTAGGGTTTTTAGGTTTATGATTTTGAAGGTTTTTTTTTGGGATTTTAGGGTTTTTTTAGATTTAGGGGTTTTAAGGTTTTTTTTATATGGTTTATGGGTCTTTAGGGTTTTGGGTTTCTTAGGATTTAGAGTTTAGGGTTATTTAGGGTTTAGGGTTTTAGGTTTAAGTTTTTTTAGGGTTTAGGGTTTAGCTTTTTTTTAGGGTTTTTAAAGGTTTTGTGGGGTTTAGGATTTCTTAGGGTTTCTTAGGGATTAGGGTTTAGGGTTTAAGGTTTACATTTTCTCACGATTTAGGGTTTAGGGTTTCTTATATTTTTTAGGGTTTAGGTTTCTTAGGGCTTAGGGTTTACGCCATAAGGTTAAGGGTTTAGGGCTTAAAGTCTCTTACGGTCTAGGTTTTCTTATATTATTTTAGGGGTTATAGGGTTTAGGGGTTTGGGTTTTTTTAGGTTTTAGTGTTTAGGACTTAGGGTTTTTTAGGGTTTTAAAAGTACTTTAGGTTTTTTTTTAGGGTTTTTAGGGATTTTTAGGGTGTAGGTTTATTTAGGGTTTCTTAGGGTTTAGGGATTTTTAGGGTGTAGGGTTTGGGGCTTAGGGTTTTTTCTTGGTGTTTTTTAGGTTTAGTGTTTTATTAAGGGTTCTTAGGTTTAGAGTTTTTAAGGTTTTTAGGGTTTCTTAGCGTATGTTAGGGTTTAGGGATTTAAGTTTAGGGATTTTTTGAGTTTTTTAGGGTATAAGGCTTATGGTTTTTTAGGTTTAGAGTTTTAAAAGGTTTTTAGGGGTTTTTTAGGGTTTTTTTAGGGTTTCTTAATGTTTAGGGTTTAGGCCTAAGATTTAGGGTTTAGGGTTTAGGCCCTAAGGTATAGCGTTTAAGCTTTAGGGTTTCCTAGGGTTTAGGATTTATCACTTAGGGTTTCTTATGGTTTAGGTTTCTAGGTTTAGTGTTTTTTTAGGTTTAGGGCTTTTTTAGATTTTTTAAGGTTTAGGGTTTTTTACGATTAGGGTTTTTAGGGTTTCGTAGGGCTTTTTGGGGTTTTAGGTTTCTTAAGGTTTAGGGTTTCTTAGGGTTTAGGGCTTTTTAGGATTTAGGGCATACAGTTTTAAGTTTAGGGGTTTTTAGGGATTAGGGTTTTAAAAGGTTTTTTAAGGGTATTTTAGGTTAGGGTTTTTAATGGTTTTTAGGGTTTTAAGGGTTTAGGTTTTCTTAGGTTTTAGGGTTTCTTAGGGTTTAGGGTTTTTTAGTGTTTTATATGGCTTGGGGTTTAGGGTTTAGCCCTCAGGTTTAGGGTTATGGGTTTAGGGTTTCTTAGGATATAGGGTTTATCGTTTAGGGTTTCTTAGGGTTTAGGTTTTTTCTTTAAGGGTTTTTAGGGTTTAGGGCTTAAGTTTTTCTAGGGTTTTTCTAGGTTTATAGTTTTTTTAGGTTTAAAAGGTTCTTTTTTAGGATTTTTATGTTTTTTACTATTTAGGGGTTGTTAGGGCTTAGGGTTTTAAGATTTAGGGTTTAGGCCCTAAGATATAGGGTTTAAGGTTTAGGGTTTCTTAGGGTTTAGGATTTATCGTTTAGGGTTTTTGTAGTGTTTAGGGTTTTTTGTAGTGTTTAGGGTTTCTTACGATTATGGTTTTTAAGGTTTCTTAGGGTTTTGGGATTCTTACGGTTTAGGTTTTCTTAGGGTTTAGGGTTTCTTAGGCTTTAGGTTATAGGGTTTTAAGTTTAGGGTTTCTTTAAGGTTTAGGTTTTTAAAGGTTTTTTGTAGGTAGGTTTAGGGGTTTTTTAGGGTTTAGGTTTTCTTATGGTTTAGGGTTTTTAGTGTTTCATAAGGCTTGGTGCTTAGGGTTTAGCCCTACGGTTTAGGGTTAAGGGTTTAGAGTTTCTTAGGGTATAGGGTTTAGCGTTTAGGGTTTTAGGTTTAGGTTATTTATTTAAGGGTTTTTAGGGTTGAGTGATTAAGTTTTTCAAGGGTATTTTTTAGTTTTAGAGTTTTTTTTTGTTTAGGGTTTTTAAATGTTTTTTCCGGATTTTTATGGTTTTTTATGGTTTAGGGGTTCTTAGGGCTTAGGGTTTCTTAGGGTTTAGGGCTTAGGGTTTTAGATTTAGGGTTTTTTTAGATTTTGGGGTTTTTAAGGGTTTTTTTGGTTTAGGGTTTTTTAGGGTTTAGGTTTTCTTAGGGCTTATGGCTTCTTAGGGTTTAGGGTTTCTTAGTTTTTCATCAGGCTTGGGGTTTAGGGTTAAGCCCTAAGGTTTAGAGTTTAGTGTTTCTTAGGGTTTAGGGTTTATGGTTTCTTAGGGCTTACGGTTTACTATTTCTTAGGGTTATAGGGCTTAGGCTTTAGGCCTCAAGATTTAGAATTTAGGGTTTAGGAATTTTTAGAGTTTTTTTTAAATGTTTTTAAGGGATTTTAGGGTTTAAGGTTTAGGGATTCTTAGTGTTTTTATAGGGTTTTTAGGGTTTAGGATTTAAGCTTTAGAGTTTAGGGGTTTTTAGGAATATTTATGGTTTAGGGTTTAGAGTTTTTTAGGGTTTTTTAGGTTTAGCGATTTTTTTATGGTTTTTTAAAAGATTTTTTATGGTTTTTTAAGGTTGAGGGTTTCTAAGTGTTTAGGCATTAGGGTTTCTTCGGGTTTAGGGCTGAGGGTTTTTTAGGGTTTAGGGTTTCTTTGTGTTTAGGGATGCGGGTTTTTTAGTGTTTCTTAAGGTTTAGTGTTTATGGCTTTAGTTTTAGGGTTATAAGGGTTTAGAGTTTAGGTTTTATGGTTTTTTGTTTTGGATTTAGGGTTTCTTAGGGTTTAGGGTTTAGGGTTTCTTAGGGTTTAGGGTTTAGGGCTTAGGGTTTTTTAGGTTTAGGGTTTTTAAGGTTATTTAGGATTATGTAGGGTACAGGGTTTAAGGTTTCTTAGATTTTAGGGCTTAGGTCTTTTTTTTATCGTTTTTAGGGTTTAGGTTGTTTTTTTGGGTTTGTTAGGTTTAGGATTTCTTATGGGTTTTTTAGGTTTAGAGTTTTTAAAGATTTTTTGGTATTTTTTAGGGTTTAGGGTTTCTTAATGTTTTTTCAGGTTTAGGATTTCTTAGGGTTTGGGGTTTCTTAAAGTTTCTTAGGGTTTGGGTTTCGGGCTTATGGTTTTTAAGGGTTTCTTAGGGTTTAAGTTTTAGGGTTTAGAGTTTAGAGTTTAGGATTTAGGATTTTTTATGGTTTAGGGTTTAAGCTTTCTTAGGTTTAGGTTTTTTTTAAAGATTTTTTATTGGCTTTAACGATTAGGGTTTTTAGGGTTAATGGTTTCTTAGGGTGTAGCATTTCTTAGGGTTTTTTTTAGGGATTTTTAGGGATTTTTAGGTTTAGGGTTTTATTAGGGTTTAGGATTTTTTAGGGTTTAGAGTTTCTTAGGGTTGAGAGTTTAGGGTTTTGGGTTTAGGGTTTTTAAGGTTAGAGTTTAGGGCATAGATTTTTTTTAGGGTTATTTAGGTTTATGGTTTTTTTAGGGTTATTGAGGTTTTGGGGTTTTATGTTTTTTTAGGGTTTTTTGGGATTGAGGGTTTCTTAGGGTTTAGGGTTTATGGTTTCTTAGGGTTTAGGGCTTAGGATTTTAGGTTTAGGGTTTATAGAGGTTTATGGTTTAGGCTTTATGTTTTTTTTATAGTTTAAGGTTTAGGGTTTTTAAGGTTTTTTAAGGTGTAGGGTTTTTTAAGGCTTAGGGTTTCTTAAGGTTAAGGGTTTTTTAGGGTTTAGGATTTTAGGGTTTCTTAGGGTTTAGGGTTTATATCTTAAGGTTAGGGTTTAGGCCCTAACATTTACGTTTTTTTAGGGTTTAGGGTTTAGGCCTTAACCTTTAGGGTTTTTTTAGGACTTTCTAGGTTTAGGGCTTTTAAAAGATTTTTTAGGGTTTCTTAGGGTTTTTCTATGTTTAGGGTTTCTTAGGGTTTAGGATTTATTAGGATTTAGGGCTTAGGGTTTTAGGTTTAGTGTTTTTAAGGGCTTAGGGCTTACGATTTTCTTAGGGTCTTTTAAGGTTTTTTTAGGGTTATTTAGGTTTAGGATTTTTTAAAGGTTTTTTTTAGGATTTTTAGGGTTTAGGGGTTAGGTCCTAAGGTTTAATGTTAATGGTTTAGAATTTCTTAAGGTTTAGCATTTAGGGTTTCTTAGTGTTTAGGCTTTAGGGTTTTAGGTTTAGTATTTTTAGGGTTTAAAGTTTAGGGCTTAGTGTTTTTCTAGGGTATTTTAGGTTTAGGTTTTTTTAAGGGCTTTCAAAGTTTTTTATAAGTTTTTTAGGGTTTAGGATATCTTAGGGTTTTAAAGGGTTTAGGTTAGGGTTTATGGTTTTTAAGGGCTTAGGGAATAAGTTTTTTTTAGGGTTTTTAGTTTTAAGATTTTGAAGGTTTTTTTTTTGGGATTTTAGGGTTTTTTTAGATTTAGGGGTTTTAAGGTTTTTTTATATGGTTCATGGGTCTTTAGGGTTTTGGATTTCTTAGGATTTAGAGTTTAGGGTTTCTTAGGGTTTGGGGTTTTAGGTTTAAGTTTTTTTAGGGTTTAGGGTTTAGGTTTTTTTTAGGGTTTTTAAAGGTTTTGTGGGATTTAGGATTTCTTAGGGTTTCTTAGAGATTAGGGTTTAGGGCCCAAGGTTTAGGGTTTAAGATTTATAGTTTCTAACGATTTAGGGTTTAGGGTTTAAGGTTTACAGTTTCTCACAATTTAGGGTTTACGGTTTCTTATATTTTTTAGGGTTTTTTTAGGGTTTAGGTTTTCTTAGGGCTTAGTGTTTATGCCATAAGGTTAAGGGTTTAGGGCTTAAAGTCTCTTAAGGTCTAGGGTTTAGTCTATCATTTTAGGGTTTTTAGGGTTTAGGGTTTGGGTTTTTTTAGGTTTTAGGACTCAGGGTTTTTTAGGGTTTTTCAAGTATTTTAGGTTTTTTTTTAGGGTTTTTAGGGATTTTTAGGGTGTAGGGTTACTTAGGGTTTTAGGGTTTCTTAAGGTTTAGGGTTTCTTATGGTCTAGGGTTTAGGGTTTTTAAAATTATTTTTAGGGTAAATTAGGGTGTAGAGATTAGTGTTTTTTAGGGTTTTTTAGGTTAAGGGTTTTTGAAGGTTTTTAGGGGTTTAAAAGGGTGTTTTTTTGGGTTTTAAGGTTTTGAGTTTTAACAGGTTTTTAGGGTTTCTTTGGTTTAGGGTTTCTTAGGATTTAGGGTTTAGGGGTTAAGGTTTAGGGTTTCTTAGGATTTAGGGTTTGGTGTTTTTAGGGTTTAGGGTTTAACATTTAAGCTTTCTTAGTATTGCTTTTGGGTTTGTTTATGTTTTTTAGGGTTTAGGGTTTACGGTTTAGTGATTCTTAGGGTTTAGAGTTTTAAGTTTAGAGTTTTTATGGTTTAGGGTTTAAGGTGATTTCTTAGGTTTAGGCTTTGAAAGGTTTTTTAGGGTTTAAGGTCTCTTGGGTTTTTATGGTTAAGGGGTTCTTATGGTTTTTAAGGGATTTTGAGGATTCTTTTAGGTTTAGGATTTCTTAGGGTTTAGGATTTTTTAGGGTTATGGTTTAGGGCATAGGCTTTTAAATTTAGGCTTTTTTTTAGTTTTTAGGGTTTTTAAAGAGTTTTTAGGGTTTAGGGTTTCATAGTGTTTCATAAGGCTTGGGGTTTAGGGTTTAGCCCTAAGGTTTTGGGTTTAGGGTTTCTTAGGGTATAGGGTTTAGCGTTTAGGGTTTCTTAGGGTTTAGGGTTTTAGGTTTTTTATTTAAAGGGTTTTAGGGTTTAGGATTTAGGGTTTAGGGTATTAGGTCTAGGGTTTATGACCTAAGGCTTAGAGCTTAGGGTTTGGGGCTTAGGATTTTTTCTTGGGGTTTTTTAGGTTTAGTGTTTTATTAAGGGTTCTTAGGTTTATAGTTTTTATGGTTTTTAGGGTTTCTTAGTGTATGTTAGGGTTTAGGGTTTAGGTCTTAGGGTTTTAGGTTTAGGGATTTTTTGAGTTTTCTTGGGGTTTAGGGTTTAGGACTTATGGTTTTTTAGAGTTTTTTAGGTTTAGGGTTTTAAAAGGTTTTTAGGTTTTTTTTTAGGGTTTCATAATGTTTAGGGTTTAGGCCTATGATTTAGGGTTTAGGGTTTAGGCCCTAAGATATAGGGTTTCTTAAGGTTTAGGGTTTCTTCGGGTTTTGGGTTTCTTAGGATTTAGGGCATAGGGTTTTAAGTTTAGGCTTTTTTTAGTTTTATCGGTTTTAAAGGGTTTTTTTAAGGTATTTAAAGATTTTTTAGGGTTTAAGTTTTCTTAGGGTTTAGGGTTTCATAGTATTTCATAACGCTTGGGTTTAGGGTTAAGCCTCAAGGTTTAGGGTTTACGATTTCTTAGGGTTTAGCGCTTAGGGTTTCTTAGAGTTTAGGGTTTTATGTTTCTTGTCTAAAGGATTTTAGGGTTTAGGATTTAGGATTTAGGGTATTGGGTTTTTGGTTTATGACCTAAGGCTTAGAGTTTGGGGTTTGGGGCATAGGGTTTTTTCATGGGGTTTTTTAGGATTAGTGTTTTATTAAGGGTTCTTAGGTTTAGAGTTATTAAGGTTTTTAGGGTTTCTTAGCGTATATTAGGGTTTAGGGTTTAGGGCTTAGGGTTTTAAGTTTAGGCATTGAGTTTTTTAGGGTTTAGGGCTTATGGTTTTTTAGATTTAGTGTTTTAAAAGGTTTTTAGGGGTTTTTTAGGATTTTTTTTGGGCTTCTTAATGTTTAGGGTTTAGGCCTAAAATTTAGGGTTTAGGCCCTAAGGTATAGTGTTTAAACTTTAGGGTTTCTTAGGGTTTAGGATTTATCGCTTATGGTTTATTCTGGTTTAGGTTTCTAGGTTAGTGTTTTTTTAGGTTTAGGGTTTTTTTAGATATTTTTAGGTTTAGGGTTTTTTACGATTAGGGGTTATTAGGGTTTCTTAGGGATTTTTAGGATTTTAGATTTCTTAAGATTTAGGGTTTCTTAGGGTTTAGGGTTTTTTAGGATTTAGGGCATACAGTTTTAAGTTTAGGGGTTTTTAGGGCTTAGCGTTTTAAAAGGTTTTTTTAGGGTATTTTAGGTCAGGGTTTTTAAAGGTTTTTAGGGTTTTTAAGGGTTTAGGTTTTCTTAGATTTTAGGGTTTCTTAGGGTTTAGGGTTTTTAATGTTTTATACGGCTTAGGGATTAGGGTTTAGCCCTCAGGTTTAGGGTTATGGGTTTAGGGTTTCTTAGGATATAGGGTTTAGCATTTAGGGTTTCTTAGGGTTTAGGTTTTTTCTTTAAGGTTCTTTTTTAGGATTTTTATGTTTTTTACTATTTAGGGGTGTTTAGGGCTTAGGGTTTTAGATTTAGGGTTTTTTGGGTTTTTTAGGGTTTAGGGTTTTTAAAGTTTTTTTTTGGATTTTAGGGTTTAAGTTTTCTTAGGGTTTAGGATTTCTTAGGGTTTAGGGTTAAGGGTTTAGTGTTTTCTAGATTATATAGTTTAGCGTTTAGGGTTTAGGGTTTTAGGTTTTTTGTTTAAGGGTTTTTAGGGTTTAGGGTTTATGTCTTAAGTTTTTCTAGGGTACTTTTAGGTTTAGAGTTTTTTCAGGTTATTTTAGGTTTAGGGTTTTTGAAAGTTTTTTTTAGGATTTTTCTTGGTTTTTTCACTGTCTAGGGGTTCTTAGGGCTTATGGTTTCTTAGGGTTTTAGATTTAGGATTTTTTATGATTTTTTAGGGTTTAGGGTTTAGGGTATCTGACTTTTTTAGGGTTTTAAAAGTATTTTTAGGGTTTATTAGGTTTAGGGTTTTTTTGAAGGTTTTTTTTAGGCTTTATGGGTTTTTAGGGCTTAGGGTTTGTTAGTGTTCAGGGTTTAGGGTTTTTTAGCGATTAAGGTTTAGAATTTTAGGGTTTAGGGTTTAGGGTTTAGGACTTAGGGTTTTTTTATGTTTATAGTTTTTTAGGGTTTTTTAGGTTTAGTGTTTTTGAAGGCTGTTTTGGGGGTTTTTTAAAGGATTTTCCGGGGAATCTTTTAGGATTTTTCAGGTTTACGATTTTAAAGGATCTTTAGGGTTTAGGTTTCTTAGTGTTAAGGGTTTTGTGTTTCTTAGGGTTTAGGGTTTCTTAGGGTTTTTAGGGCTTAGGGTTAGTTAGGGTTTAGGCCTTAAGGTTTAAGGTTTAGGGATTCTTTAGATTTTTTTAAGGTGTCTTAGGTTTTACGGTTTAGGATTTTTAGGGATTACGGTTTAAGTTTAAGTGTTTATTAGTGTTTTTTAAGGCTTAGGGTTTTAGGATTAAAGTTTTGGGTTAAGTCTTGGTTTTTTTCAGGATTTTTTAGGTTTAGGATTTTTAGGTTTTAGGTTTTCTTAGGTTTAGGGTTTTTAGGTTTAGATTTTTTAAGGTTTTTTAGGGTGTAGGGTTTAGGGCTTTGGGTTATAGGTTAAGGGATGTTTTTGAGTGTTTTTTTTTTTTTTTTTTAAAACATATAAAAGGATGAACGTATCAAAAATTTAAACCAGCTTTCAAATTCGCACAATTAGCATTGTCTTTTATAGTTAAAAGAGGCCAAAAAGGGAAGGGATCAAACATACTAAACTGCCATACTAACAAGGACAAAAAGTAGGCATAGTGCCAACCCTCCTTACAATTCATCATGCTCATTTCTTCGACTTCTTAGATCCCTGACCTGGCTGGGCTGGTGCGGCAGCGGCAGGTGCAGCAGGTTGTACTGGCTTCTCTCCTCTAGGTCCCTGAGCCAAACGTTCTTCCCTCCTTGCAAACTTTCTTTCTCTGCTTGCCTTGTTCTTTGCCCTCCTAGCCTCAAATTGGTCGGACAAGGTCTTCTCTCTAGCCTTCTCAGCCTTTGTCTTGTGGATATTTTCCATCAGCACACGCTTGTTCTTGAAAACATTACCCTTCACCTTCATGTACATGTCATGATACATGTGTTTGTCAATCTTCTTTGATTCCCTATACTTGCGAAGCAAACGCCTGAGGACTCTCAATCTCCTCATCCAAAGCACCTTGGTAGGCAGTCTAGCCTCCCTGGTACCTTTGCGCTTACC
>JAJONR010002614.1:0-84807 GCA_029582245.1 Solanum etuberosum | reverse complement strand
ATTTCCAATTTAGTTCTTTTTGGAACTCAAGGTGCTACATCTAGTGACCTTAACACTTAAGAAATTTTAAATTCCTCGGTAAAATCCTACTCACAATGAAGGATGGTTCGAGTCTTAGCTCAAAAAATTTCTGGGGTGTTACAGTTGCAGGCGCATTCGTCAACCCAAACGACATAACTAGAAACTCATAGTGCCCATAGCGAGTCTCAAATGCCGTTTTTTGTATATCCTCAGGCCTAATCTTTAACTGATGGTAACTAGACCTCAAATCAATCTTAGAGAAAAACTGATGCACCCTACAATTGGTCAAAAAGATCATATATCCGAGGCAAAGATACTTATTTCGAATGGCGACCCTATTCAATTGTCGGTAGTCTATACACATCCTCTTCTGCTAGTGATGGTGTTACCACTTCTGTTGCTCTAGCTCGGACCATAGAGTGAAGGAGGAAGATACCAATTTGTATCACACAGATACCAATTGGATTCAAGTTATAGCACGAAGGAGTAGAAAGAAGTGAGTTTTTCCTAAAATCCTATAGCCTCTCGAAGAAAAGTACGAACGTTTTCGTACCGTTTCGCAAGACTCTACTAGACTCGTTTTGGTACAATGAGATCAACGAACCTAGGGCTCTGATACCAACTTTGTCACGACCCAGACCGTCGTGATTGGCACCCACACTAACCCTCCGGTGGGAGAACCGTTACTACAACCCAACTAAGCAGCCTTAACCAAAATACTACACATTTAAAGATACGGAAGCAAGTTTAAATGTAGAAATTATATAGAGTTCTCATAAACTCCAAAGGTTTAAATAAACTAGCCAAACTAATGCGGAAGAACAACTCCTAGAACCTGAAATTCATTATACCAAAACTCTACAAACGACAAGTGTAAGAACAAGGGGTACAACCCCGAAACTAAACCAACACCTTAAACAAATAGTCTGAGTCCAAAAAGAGTGGACTTAAACAAGAGAGATCCATGGAAGCCTGAAAGAACTGGCTCACCCTTGAATCCGGTCACGCTCAATAGTCACCTAGCTGAGGTCTATCAATAGCCGCCTGAAGATGTCTTGTACTCAACAAAGAACAAGCAAGTGCAGTATCAGTACACAACCACAGTGTACTGGTAGGATCACACGGCTATCCCAATAAGTGCAATATAAGCAAGTAATCACAACACAGTAAACAGGCATATACCGAATATATATAATATCAATATCATTTCAGGATCAATGTACAATTCCACCTTTTTCAATAGTACACATGCATATAACAAGTAAATGGTCCTCTCATGGAACCCAATTCAACGGTCCTCTCATGGAACCCATACCCAAACTGTTAGTGTACCGGATTGTGGCACCCGTTTCAAGTTAGTGTATCGGATCCTGACACCCGTTCCAATTTGTATGTCGGTACGTGACATCCGATCCAATATGTATATCGGTAGGTGACATCCGATCCCAGTTAGTGTGTCGGATCGTGACATCCACTCCATTCAACATACCACAATCACAATGTACATTCTCACAATCATACAATTAAGAGGTGACTCATGTCATATAGTTATTCGTTCATACTCATTTACATTAGGTGTGATCAATAATGCAACATTCGCATCCATACATGCAATACAATAAAGTAATTACTAACATATATCACACAAACATGAGATCACAACCATCACATACCTCGAACAAAGCTTGAATCCTCCTAAGAAACTTGATTCTTCCCTTTCCAGATTCTTTCTGCTTGCTCTAGGTCTACAAACAATCAATTCAATACGGGGATCAATAATTAAGGTCTACTTGGATTATAATCAACATTATCAACCCTAGGCCAAACACAAGATCTCAATACCAAACTTAAGGCTTTTTTTACCATTAACTTCAGGCCAAAACCCTCCCCCAACGATAATTACCCATGAATTTACGTTCTACGGATCGAAAAATGGATTAGGGGAGTAAAATACTTACATTTAGAACCAAAAGTCGTGGAAAACCTTCAAGAAATAACCCTGGGTCGTCCCTTAGCTCTCAAGAATGAAACTTGCAAAAAAATAACGTTTTTAAGTTCTAATACCGACTTATTTCGCGACTGGCTCGCTACAGCGGGACCCATCCCGCTACAGCAGCCCCGCTCTGGCGGCTTGCGCGGAGACAGAATATCGGAATTAGAGTTTCAAACCCCCATTTCACAACACACCTTTAACCCATGACATTCAAAAACAACCCTTTCACGTTAAGATCAGTTTCGGGAGTTCCACTCGCCCGAATTCAATTCTGTAAAGTCGTACGGTTTCCTTAACGTCTTAGTTATCTACTCATGTGATCAAATTCGTAATTAGATCTCTCATTCATTACCAGATTTTCCTAGACCTCACTGACTCAGATTTCGTCCAAATCTGGACTAGGCTAGGAATCCCCAAGTTACTACTCAACAGTTTTCTAACCCCAATTCTTTCTCCATTGGCTTTTTTCTAACGACGGAATCAGGTCGTTACAGCTTCTCACTTCGCTTCTACTTAATTCTCTTCCTTATTCTTCTTCCTTCGGCCCGTATAGTCTTCCTCCTTCTTCTTTCTTATGTTTCATTGTTTTTAGTTAGGGGTGTTTACGATTTGGGTAAAAATTGATCCAAGTCAAAAATTAAACTTATTTGATTTGATTTGGGTTTATATTTTTAAAAATCAATAATATTTGATTTGGTTTTGATTTTGTTCAAAAATATTGAAGAAATAATCAAACTTAACCGACAAATCATATACATATTTTTTATAAAGTATGATGCGTCCTTTATTTGTGCAACAATATCAGTATCTTATGTATTTTCCAGTAAATTTATGTCGTTTAGCGCATTGGATTAGCTGACTATATAAGTTAAAAGTTAAACATAATTGGAGTTCTAATATAAGAAATATAAAATTCAAAATGACACGAAGACAATTCATTTCTTTTTGAATGAATTATTGTCTTTTTTTCCCTCTCATTTGAATGAATCGTTTCTTATGTTTTTGTGTATGGTCACAACTAATAAATATATATTCTATTTCGTTTGGTTTAATTTTAATAATTTAAAAATTAATTAAATTTATTTGATTTTGATTTTGATCAATAACTGATCCAAACCGATCTGTGACACACCCAGGGGCGTAGCTAGAGCTACCCCAGGGTGTCCAATTCGTCGGAAAATTACGTTGTATATATATGTCAAATTCTACATTTAAAGGATATATATTTAAAGTTGGATACCCTTGACAAAAGCAATGTCTTTGGTGTAATGGTAATAGGTGTCCATTTGAGTGAAGGAGTTTTGGGTTCGAACCCCAAATAAACAATATTTTTTATTTTTATTTTGATAGCCACAAACCATTATTTTTGGACACCCTTAATTAAATTTATGGCTCCGCCACTGGACACACCCCTACTTTCAGCCATTAAATCTTCTTCAAAACTTAATTTTAAAATTTGAAGTGTCGCATACGTGAATCGTTTCGAGTGAATAATATACCAAAAGCTTCAAAATATTGAGAGGAACTTTTATCTAAAATTTGGGACTATTTAGAGGAAATTTGAGTTGGTCAAGGCTGAAAAAATAAATTAGCATGTAATATATAGATTATATTGTAAAAAAAAGTGTATATGAATGTACATACATTTTTGCTACATAGTTATACACTATATACACATTATATATTATACTGTTATACAATATCAAAACATTACATATACATATGACCATTTTTATTGACACTTTTTTTGTCTTTATAATTACGTAAGAAAACCCTGGAATATCCAACACACTCACACACCTTCCGGGCGTATAGCAACTAAGACGTGAACAACATAATATTATGCTCAATAAAAATTAGGATGAATCTAACTCTAATACGGCCATGATAAGAAATTGGACATTAATTGTCCATAACTCAACTCTAAAAGCTAGTTAGCTCAAGAAGTGATGATTGTCTATAAAAAAAAGATCACATGGATATCCGACATGTACATCTAATATTTACACAAAACAATATCAATTCACCATAGTTACAAACAATATTAATGATTAAATATACGTAATAATTAATAAAAATACATATCATATATTTATTGGGTTATTAGTGTAACATTAAGTGTGATCAATATACATATTTTTTCCTTGAGATAAAATATAATTATATTGTGATCAGTGTATATAACTTAAATCGATGAGTGAATGGAGGAGAAGGAGAAAGTGAGTAGTGGCCTACCCATGTGGTAATGTGGCAAGGGATGTCTGAAATTGAAGAAACAAAGAAGAAGAAAACAATGTGATAGATAAGTATACATATAAGTGATGAAACAATATACCAAATATATATGGACGTACATCTCTAGCTGTAAAGTAATTTGCAGTGAGATTTTGGGGTCTCTGTTTATAGAACGTGCTATTACTAAACATATATGGGCCATCAAAACCCGAACCCGCATTAATATTCAATTACACCATGTGACTTGTTTTCACTATCTTTACTTTTTTTCATCTAAAAAACAGTGTTTATGAACTCCTCTATAGTTTATGTACTCCTCTCGTTCCGTCTCATTTTATGTGATACTGTTTGATTTGACACGGTTTTTAAGAAAGAAAAAGGAAACTTTTGAAATTTGTGATTTAAAATAATATTTATATATTTGTATGGTTATAAATCATTTCATTAAGGATAAAAGAGGAATTTTGAAGTTAAATTGTTTCTAGTTATAATAAGGTAACATTCTTTTTGGGACGGATTAAAAAGGAAAGGGTGTAACATAAAATGGAACAGAGGGAGTATTATTTTTTTTCCTTGTATTTATTGGCTAATTAGATTGCATTCTTTTTTCTACATTAGATTGTATTTGACTAAATGATTTCTTGGATTTTACTAAGTTTGTGTTCGTGAAATAGAGACAAGGCAACTTCTATGCATTTATATATGTCAAAACAAAATGAAACGTTACTACTAAAATGTGGTAGGAATTTCTCGGCGGCTTAGGGGCTACAAGAGGCTACGACAACTACACATTTTTCGGTTATCTTAGGTTGGATATCAGGTGATTAGACACGACATGCTATATTTATAATTTATCAAGATTATAATTTTACATAAGATGATATGGAGATTGAGGATTAGGGTAGAAATTTACTTAATAGTCTAGCTTTGTGTTCAGGTTTTTTTCCTTGTCACTATTATTATTATTATTATTATTACTTTCTATTATCTTATTGATTTATTATTACATGATGTTTTCTTTGTTTCGATTATTGTTATTATTTGTTGTTACTACAAGATCTTTTCTCCACTATTTTCTACATGTCTACTTCACTATTTCCATACGAATTTTTGTTATGCTTTACTTGAGCCAGGAATCTATTGGAAATACCTTTCACAAGATAGTAATAAGGTTTGCGTATACATTATCCTCTTCAGACTTCACTTATGAGATTAGAATAAATATGTTGTTCGACCCGTCGTAATCAAAGCTTGGCGATTCCGGTAGGAACTAAGTGAGCAAACTATCTTTCTAGAACATTTGTGTTATGGTTAAAGTACACATAATACTCAACCAATCTTGACGGTAGATGGAGCCATCAATAGGCAGAAGCATTTCTTTGAAAATTTGATGTCAGTTAATCATGCACCACATAAATGAGAAATGGACCACATGAGGTTTTCAACTTAGGATGTGTTTGGTGAGTTTTTTTTTTTTTTTTTTTAATTTCAATATTTGATAAGTAAAAGAAATATAACATTCATATGTAATTTAGCAAAATCTTATGAAAGCTGAGATAGAGTGAGAGTGGAAGTGAATGGTCAAGGGGCGGGGCAGGTAGGGTGGCAATAATGAAGTTGAAATATTATTTGTGGAACATATTTTCTTTATTTTCATTAAGAAATTCATTTTTCTCATTTTCGGGTACTTATATTCCTAGAGAGTTTTGACCAACAAAACATGAGGAAAAAAATGTTATCCAAACACATCGTGAATGTTTAGTTAACATTTAATTTTGAGTTTATTAGCATGTTGGTGTCGTGGTGTAGTTGGTTATCACGTCAGTCTAACACACTGAAGGTCTCCGGTTCGAGTCCGGGCGACGCCATCAGGAGATGAAGTTTTATTTTTTTGGAAAAATGCTGTGGAACTAGGTTATCTGACCGTAAATTTTTCATATATCTTTTAAATATTTTGAATTGTCAATTATTATGACTTATTAGTGGTGTGCACTATTTGGATTAAACCGAAAACCAAATCAAATTGAACCGAATACTAATTTGGATTGGCTTTTTGGTTTGGTTTTGGATTAATAATTTACTTTGTTTAGTTTTTGGTTTGGTTTCGGATTTAGAAAAATAAAAATGAAAAAACCAAAAAAACCGAATTATATATATACAAATTGCAAATATAACTTTGATTATGTTTTTAATTATTGACATAACCGAACCGAAAAAATCCAAACCAAAAAGAAAAAAACCAAACCAAACCAAATTTAATTGGTTCGGATTGGGTTACACTTCTTCAAAACCAAACCCGAAAAACCCAAACTGAATAGTACAAAACCAAATCGAAAAATCGAATGCACACCCCTATGACTTATAGTACTTTTTACGTAATTTGCAATATATAAATTTCAGTTTAAAAAAATTAAAGATTTCATACGCAAATTCTCGATCAAACTTAAATTGTTTGACTCTCGAAAAATAAAATGTGTCACATAAATTGAAATATAGAAAGCAATTAATAATTCATTCATAATAGAGAAGAAGATAGAAATGCTAAATTTTAACCAAAGGGCATGAGTCAGTCCATGTGCTAGAAACAGAGAGTTGATGGTAGCTAGCTTGCTAGTTTATTTATGAATTTAAAAGCTAAGTCAAACTATAGTATATAATGATATATATGATCCATCATTATTAAGAGAAAAAGCAATGTGCATCTGGAATAAAAATTAGAAAGGGAATAATAATTATTATGACATGAGTGAGATGTATGAAATATGTCAAATCTTTAGTTCCATGTAGAAGGCCTATTAATCTTTTGCTTAAATGCATTTAATTTAATCATTGGCAAGTTGGTTAACAATCACACTTGGACTATTCCTTTTCTTACCTACAAATTAATACAAATACAATTCATTCTTCATATCTTAACAAGTTCGATTTGTCATCAATTCAAGGAACCACTTACCATTATAAGATGATCACAAAGAAATTGTATTAGTGATTGCACATGAGATTAAGGGAACTAATTATGAGATTCATTTGATTTTTAAATAAGTTGTATTATATTGTATATGTAAAAAAGTTTTACATTATTAATTTAATTTAGTTGTTTATTGCACATGTTACATTATTTTCTAAATTATCGTATTGAATATGTTTGGTACGAAGAAAAATGCGAAAAATATTTTTTTAGGCAAACAATATTATAGCATAAGTGCGAGGGGTAATGATTAGGTGGGGGAGTTGGGGGGTTGTGGTAGTTGAGCAGGCGAGGGGGAGCGGAGACCGGGATAGGGGTTAGGATTGAGGTTGAGGTGGAATGTTTGAGATGAAGAGAAGACAATCAGTACGTGTTAAATGTAACTGAAGAAATTTGTGTTTTCTATTTCATTAGAGAAATCATTTTTTCTAATTTTTGAGGAATTTATTTTTTATTAAAAAGTTGGAAAATAGTTTTTGCATACCAAATGCACTCATCATCCTTGATGAAGAAAAAAGTTATTTACTGTTGTAAGTCAAATTTTACTAGATGTACAATATGAACATATACTCTCGTATTCGCTTTTACTTATTTATTATTTTAAAAATAGATTCTTTTAGTTACTTGTCCATTATTTCTAAGTAGATAAGTAAAGATAAACTACGGGAGTATATTATAGGGTTAAAGGGTAATTTTGTGAAAAAGGTAATTTCCCCATGCAATGAATTGAGCAATTTTACCCTAGCTTGATTCTACTCCTACATTTAGGGGGGAAAGGCCCTGTTTTTTCCCTTGGCCACAGATAAGCTTCAACTTGATCAGGATAGTTTTAACCATAAGTGGAGCTAGGTAGGGTCGAAAGGTTTCATCCGAACCTCTTTTGACAAAAAATTATACTATTTATATATTATTAAAATTATTTTTTATGTATATATAGTAGATGCAAATTATACCACTTCAACTTATTCGCATTCGCATGTTTACTTCTTCATATCTCAAGCCCCTTAGTAAAGAACTTGATTCGACCAATAGGTAAATTTGTACCTTTTTGTTTTGGAAGGATACGGACGCTTGGAGTCCACTTATCAATTGCAAGAACAAAAACAAAATACTACTCACTTATTTACTACTAATATAGACATAAATAGATCAGAAGTAGTGCAATGAATGATAAAATTGAACAATTTGATAAGAGTAATTTAAATCAAAATCTTTTTAACTAAATGTAACTAGACATATCATCCAAGTACTTATGTGTACCCAAAAAATGAGTGGTTGCTGTCAAAACTGAGAAAACATTAACTCTACTGAGTGAGACTTGAAAGGAACTTGAGAAGTAGTACAACATAATTCCTTTTGTAAAACTACCACATACTTTATCAACTCCCTTTAAGCTAAGTATGCACAAAAAGGACAAATTAAAGTGTCATTTTCTCAAAAATATTGGCAATTATAGATTTTCTTTTCTTTCTATCTTGGCCACCTTAATCGTTTTTATCTCCCAATCGTATCGTTAGGAAAAAACATCACACATTGATAACAATATTGGTATGCAATACATGACTGTCGATGCACAGAAGTTAAACTCATAAAGGAATATGTCATTGAAATGAATTGATCAGTAGTGATTGTACAAGTGTGTATATATGAAATGTCAATACAAAATTAAAGAAAAAGAGGTAACTAAATAGCCTCTACATCCTTGAATACAAAATGCCCAAACTGTAACAAAACTTGGGCCTTTTTGGAGAGGGCTCAAACCTATGGTTATCATCTTCTGCTTTTTTTGTTATATGTTTTTTTACACAACTATTTTACATCTCTTTCTTTTAATATTCCCCGCGAGTTAAAAAAAGAAGGGAATTTTTTCTTCTTTCTCCTCACTTTTGATGCCGCACTCGTCTCAGATTCTTCAAAAATAGTACACTACTTCTAAAGAATCTAACATGCACCCGTTGACGTTTTTGAAGAGTCCGAGCAACATAGGTTGAGTTTAATTAAAAAGTTGAGATGCAACGTCTGTGTGTTGGAACTTTTTGCTTCTTTTGCTTGAGATCTTCTTTGTGTACTTTGCCAATATCTTTAGCAATTCTAATAGCATCAGCAGAAGCACCAGCCAGCCCTCTCTTTGTAAATCCAACTGCATATAAGCCAGATTTTCCCTTCCAGTTATTAGGAAATTGTGCTTTTGGGTAACCATTTTTGGAGAAAAAATCACTTTCCTGTATCACATAACAAAAAATATCATTAGTCAACTTTTCGAGTTATATTTCTCTATCAATAGAAACTTCCAGAACTTTGGAATAGAACATTTTCTCACCTGTAGCCAATATGGAACATTGCTGCAGTAGCCAGTAGCAAGAACAACTGAATCAACTTCAAGTTTTTCACCAGTGACGAGTTCAACGGTGCCACATGAAAACTTCTTGATTCCAGGAACAACTTTAACTTTCCCAGCTCTAATTTTCTCCAAAGCACCAATGTCAAGAACAGGGGTTTTCCCTTGACTGTTCTTGAGTTGTAATGGTCCAATTGATGGCCTTTTTAGTCCATATTTTTCAATATCTCCAAGAATAAACCATGTCAAAATGAGTAAAATCTTGTCAACTAGCCAAAGTGGTAGCCATGTCATCAACAACATAGCTAGTTCAAATGTTGATTTTCCAAATATCTCTCTTGGCAAAACATGAACCTGAATATTACAAAAAAAAAAAAAAAACATTATTAGAAATCTTAACTCTGTGTAACCATGTCATCTAAAAGCTTATGAATAACTTACCGCGCTACGACAGACCATTGATGGTTGAGCATCATGGTTACAAAGATCAAGTGAGACTTCCATCCCGGAATTTCCACAACCAACAACCACAACTTTCTTTCCCCTGAATTTCTCACCAGACTTATAATCACAAGCATGAATCACTTCACCACCAAACTCCTTCAATCCATCAATTTCAGGCACAACTCGCTCCGCATTCTCCCCAGTAGCAACAACAAGCCACTGACAAATATACTCAACCTCAGCTCCATCAGCTGAAACAGTCTTCACCCTCCATAATCGACAAACCTCATCGTATTTAGCAGATTGCACACATTCATTAAATTGTGGACTTAAATCAAAGTGTCTAGCATATGACTCAAGGTATTCGATGAATTGTGTCTTAGAAGGATACTCAGGGTAATGTTCTGGAAATGGGAATTTGGGCAATTGACAAAATTGCTTAGGAAGGTGAAGCTTTAATCGATCGTAAGTTCTTTTTTGCCATAAAGAAGCAATACAATCAGATCGTTCCAATATAACACAAGGGACACCTTGTTCTTTCAAACAAGCTCCAACAGCTAATCCTGATGGACCAGCACCAACAATAACAGGGCCATTTACCCAAACACATCGCCTCGCAAACATATCGTTATCTAAAAAACTAAACATTTTTCTGAATTGTAGTTTTTTGTTTGTTTGTTTGAAGAGAAATGATAGGGGAGAGGTGTTTATATACAAGTGTTGCATGTGATTTAATGCTTTTGGAGGGGTCAATTCTCAAATCATAAGATAGAAGTCATTAAATTATTGGATTATATTAAAATAATACACTTCGATTTTAGTATTTCAAGGGGTAACCCAATACAAGTGTATAAACTAAGTAATGATTGTTGGACCGACCATGCCATGTTTAGTTTCCTACTTTCTACGTTTACGTTTTAACATTTAGATAAAATTTCAAGAATTGAAGATGTTGTTGTATTTTAATATAGTTCAATAATTAATATTCCTATTATCATTAATATGACAGTTACGATAGTATTAATTCGATGAATAATAATTAGTTATGGAAAAAGCTTCTTGTCAATGAGAATGAATTGTGTATACATAGTTAGTTAGGAGTGATGTTTTTTTTTTTTTTCAAATATCTCCATTCTTTTTCTCTTTCAAAATTAAGACATTGACGTTCGGCTAAGATGACTCGTTCTAATTTATATGACTTATTTTTTAATTGATTTAAAAAAGAATGACATATTTCTATATTAAGTAACAATTTAACTTTAAAATATGATTTATAGTCACATAAATATTTATCATTTATTTTAAACAACAAGTTTCAAAAGTCTTTCTTTCTTAAACTCCATATCAAATCAAACTAACTCAAATAAAATGAGATGGAAAAATTATTCATATTGACTAATTCACTTTTTATACGAATTCATATACCAATTCTTCCACTATTTTTTAATAAAAAGTGTTACTACCTCCATTATTATTTAAGAGAATTATAGAGAATAATAATGAGGTGTTGATTCTGAGGGTCCCCATGGAAGCCCCACTAAAGATAACAGAAAAATCATCCTAATCTTTTCGTTTCAATTCGTTTATTTTACTCTTTTTTTAGTTCATTTTTTTTCTTTTATGATAACTCTTTAGTTTTAACTTTTTACGTGATACAGTATTAAAATCTTACAATTACAAAGTATTGTCAAATCAAAATCAGACAAACAAATTAAAACGAATGAGATATAACGAGGGTGAACGAAGCTTAGCTGGCAGAGAGAAGAGGGTGACTAGGATGACCACATGGATATGATATGGCTAGTGGGGGATAACACATCATCTCAGTAGGGACCAAAAAAAGAGTCCCCTACCCCCCACCCCACACAAGTACTATAATAAAGATTTAGAAAAAGAAATATAGATAAGGGGCCTGGGCAAATGACTTGACTTGTAACTTGTAAGGCTGTTTCCTCTCACAAATAGCCCCATTCTTTGCCAGCCTAATACTCTTTGCTTCCCACTTATAATTTGACCCACCATCTTTTTATTCATATACTTCCCTAAAACAAACACCAAAAATTAAAACTATCCTACTTTATACATATCATGTTTTATTTTATTTTTACCATGAAATGCAACATAGTAGGTGAGGAAAACATAGTTCTGCATGTCATACAGCAGTCTACTAGAAGTAAATATTGCTTATTACTAAGTACCATAATGGAGTGTTTCACACTTAACCAGAGGTCTCGGGTTCGAGCTCTGGGTATGGAGAAAATCTTGTTGGGAGCGTCACCCCCGAATGGGCCCTGCAGTGCGCGATCCGGATTTAGTCAGGACTTCAATGTGGACTCCAGACACCGGATGAGAAACCAAAATATATATATATATATATATATATATCACATACTATATAGTTTCAAGAATATTTGATTTCATATAGTGTATCAATAAAACTTTATTCGTCCAATGTCGTAGACAAAAAGGAAATGAACAAAGGGAGCAAAAGAAGGTACGTGAGCTGACACCATTATATTACATAATAGCATTATCACTAATAATGAGAAATATATTCCGCCAGAAAATTATATAAAGTAAATATGTACAATAAAATCTTGATATGAAATGAGGTTTTTTTTTGTTTCTTACTCGGTGTTTCATATTAAATTCATATTCGCCGGAAAGTCACCCACATTGGTTGGGTAAAGCGCTCTCCGATAAAGATGACTCGAATTTGAGATCTCTGATTAAAACTTACCACTCCACCACAATCCTGGTTGATAGATAACTTTAAACACAACAATTAAAAGTTACATTGTGACAATAGATCGCTAATATTACTTGTGCAAAATTATGTTTATTCTAGCTACAAATTACTATTTCCTTAGTTTACTTTTATGTAATCACTTTGGATATTAAAAATAATGATTAAAATGGGTATTTTATCATAATATCTATATTAATTATTATATATCTAGTCTTAGGTCTATGAAAAATAGTTTGGATAATAAGTAATTAATGTTACACAGGTTATAAAACATGAAAAAGAATATTTTTTTTTCTTGATATGTTAAAAGTAAAAATATATTTTTAATATAATGGACAAGTAAAAGTAAATTAATAAGAAACATTCCATTAACCAGTAAAGTATTTGAGAATAATCAAAGTAAAACAACATAAAAAGGTGTGTTCGATGTCAATACAACGGAGAGAGCCTCAATCCTCTTTCTGTTTTTAAGTTCAAAACACTTTGTAATAATGCCAATCACATGGTGATTAAATTTAAAAATATTTACAGTCTAATTAACCTATATTCACTGCATGCATTTAACTGGCAGGAAGGAATGTACTGTTAAATTTATATAATAATTAAGCTCGATCGATGGCATGCTTAATTACTTTTCATGTGTAAGGCTAATATACATCCACAACACCATTAAGCAGCCTTAATCTTGGTTTTAGTGTTAACACGCGTCATCATTCCATGCTAATAACTGAAAAGAAAGTACGTAGGGTTTATAGTTGGTAATTATGATATTGCTCATCACTACTACGTAGTAATTAATTAATTAATACTTTACTAATTTTGCTAACAAGATTAAATGTTGAGGGACTCAATTCACTTGTATGCTTTATAGGGGTTTTATCAATTTTGAATTTTGCTAACAAGCTGAAATTAGCCTACCACAATCGGTAACACTTAATCACAAGCTTGATGTATAATAATTTGAAAATATAATAAATTTCTTATGATCACTTGTGTTATCCTTTTTCTTGGTAGAAGTTATAGTTATACTAAAGATTATTTATAAATTGTGTATATATATATGACTTAATCCTTAAAGTATATATACCACTAAAGAATGTGATGGAACAATGGAATGGATAAGATCTTTCCCCTTATCGCAAAAGCTTATGATTCATGATTTCAGTCATTTTAAGATATTAGGTTCTAAACTAGTAGTACTTATACTCAATAATAATTTTTAAGATAAATACATGATTTTCTCAAACTATTGAGTTTGGCTGACCCGTAGCCTGTAATGTGCATTGCTCATTCGCCAATGAAAAATTAAAAATCCGCGAATTCAAATTAGTTTGAACTTATAAGTGAATATGATATATATGATTAAAAAGAAATCCTTAAAACAATATTATTATGAAGGGAGCTATAATATATAGAGTAGAGAAATGAAGAAATGATATATATATATATATATAGTTGTAGGCCACCATGCATAAATAATGCATGGTTTCATTGGAAAGAAGAGGGAAGCATGTGCACTAGGCCTTGGTACTAGTATATATATGAATTGATCACTGCTTTTTATGAAAGGATTGGGAGCTGGGGTTTGGCATTTGTATTTTGTATTTTATACTAAGGTTTTAAATAAGCACTATTTCTTTATATTATAAGTTGAAAAGGGAAAGAAAATGGCTTTGGAATCAGCAGTAACATTTCATCATACTTGGGCCGGCGACTGAACCCCAAAAAAATAAACTAAGGACTATTATAGAAAGAAGATAGTACTATATATTTAGTCATGATAAAAATATATAGTAGGAAATACCATGCACCATATAATGGGGATATGTGTTGTTTCGTTTATCCCCATTTTCCCTCTTGTACCCAATATTACTACTTTTAGTAAGATTGTTATTTTCATTTTTCAAAAAAATTAAAAATTAAAAACTCGATTACATATTAATTTTTCATATGAAAATTTACATGCATATACTTTAGAATTGTATTGGTTAAAATATGTCGAAAGTGTAGACTATATAATTAATTTGATCGCAAGCATACAGAGGACTACAGTCAACCGTTGAGTCAGATCAAAGACTTGTTAGATCATTCGAAATCAACTTCCGAATCCGCCTAATTCACCCCAAACAACAGGACCAGAGAAAGACAACTGGAGAGGTTTAGAAGTATACTTGAATGGGAAATAACTCAAACAACGATCAAATTTTGAGATATCTGAAATATACCATCTTAGCCATGTAATAATATACACGATTTGATTTAATTACATTGTTGTGATCTCATTACTTATAATTTAATTAATACAAAAATTTAAGGATACGGAATAAATAACCTAATTATAAAAAAAAAAAAACATATTACACATAAACTTATTAAAATTCATTCTTTTGAACGTAGCTAGAACTTGTTTAACCCCATAACTTTCTTTTTGTAGGTCTGCGTTACGAGGCAACCGCGTGTTGGTAAGAATATCTTTAATTATTCCTATTTTATATCCAATAAATAAAAATAACAATTTTAATTTAATAAAAGAATTAACACCGCAAAACAAAAGGATTTGTAAATTTATTATTCAAACACACACAAAAGTGTATACTTTTGATGAAACCTATGATGAGTTCGCTCACGCGTTAAAGTAAAGTTAGAGGGAAGATTATTATTTTTTGAAAAAATCATAATGATAATTAGCATATACGTACTCTTATCATCTCAAATTATTTATCGTGTTTTTCTTTTACACAATTCCTTGAGAAACTATTAATTAAGATAAAGTTTTGGCTATTTACCCTTACTTATGTCTTAAAATATCGTATCTCTCCATTCAATATGTATTCGATCTATATAACATCACATAATTGAGGTAGCTAGTCTTCCCGAACAGCTACTATTAAGGGTAAAATGTTGAGACAAATAGTAATATAATTTGCTTAAACTTTTAAAGTAACAAATAATTTGATATAATAATTACTTTTAGAAATTGTGACAAATAATTTGAGACGGTTCTCTTTAATTTAAGAATAGAACATTGGAAGTTGAGGTGCCAACTCTGATATTCTTGGTTGGGCAGAAAGTAGAGTAATAATTAACAAACAAGTTCCAAATATCTTAAGCTAAGATCCACTGAGTTTTTAGCAGTGCCACTGATTTTCTAGTTCTAGTTAAAAGTACTACCTAGTGCCCACCATTTTTTATAAAGAAGTGATTTGGATTTTTGTACAACATACATTCCCTCCCTAGCTAATTTTGCACAAAAATATATCCCATTAATTGTTGTTTTGAAGGTTCCACCTAACTAAAAGTATCCTTAAATAACAAAAAAAGTTCAACGCAAAAGCTATCTACTCTCCTAAAATATTAGAGTACTAATTACTCCTCCTTTATCAATTTATGTTGCATAATACAATTGAGTTTAAAAACTAAAAAAAAAAAAAAATAGTATACTTTTAAACTTGTGATCTTATCAAGAAATCATTTAGTAATCCAACTCCCTCAACCGACCCTATTACTAAGGACCAGCAATCCAACTTATTTCAAATCCTCTAGAATTCGTTATATCCTTTTCAAGAGCTACTATCAGCCAATGATCGTTCTCATAAATAAGCCTATGAGCAATGCCCAACAAGTTATCTTGCCAAATGTCGCATGAGTGACTATTCCTATTAATGGACAATCATTATTTCACCAATATTCGAAAATTTGATCCCACCAATCTCACGATTCCTTATTAACTACATTATCACTATAATGTAAGTAGTTACTCAACAAGGGTAAAAATCATAGAGCCAAATAAGGTCTGATGCTTGAATGTATATATATATATAGGTTACCTCAACTAGGCAACATCACCCACACCAAACCAATAATTACCTTTATGCTTAGGGCTACCATATCCACCCTTTCCTTATATCTCACATGGATGCTCATCTTTATAATTTATGTAATAGCTTACAACTCGAAAATGAAAAGCAAAATAGGGAAAACAAGACAGGAATTATGCCCTGCCCATCCCGCTATAGAGGCTTGCACATCATTATGGCGACCCCCAACAGCAGCAACCCAAAAAAATTTACCCTTTTTGCCAAATTCTCTCATTCCCCTTCTTTGTTTTCAATCTTAACACACGAAACCACATTATGACCTTTAACATAATCTCAAGACCAAACCCAATAATGTATAGATAAGAAATCAACATCACATTATTTAAAACCAGCAGTGAAACACTTTAAGAAAACCTCTCATAATGACAAATTTCGCTATTATGCAGCAATAACTCTTTTTCAATGGTTCCCAATCAATACCGACTGTTCTAAAATTGAAGTTTCCCCACAATCATATTCAATTATGTCCCCTTACTATTTTTACCAATGATATGTACATGTCAATTTTAAAGTAATCCCAAGATCGTTCCCAGACATTATAATACAGACCTTATCTCATGGCCATAAAATTTCAAGATTGAAATGCACAAAACATGTTCAATAATCACATAACAACTCCAATCAGCCAAACAAGTATATTCCACACACTGACAATTATTCAAGCAACACAATGCACATTATAACAATCATTATGCATTCTTCACCAAATAATCAAGTTCAAGACATAATATTTGCATCATGGATGACCACAAGTTGACCATTCATACATTCACATGACTCTTAATACCAAATACCAATTGAGACCTTCTTGGTTCAAATCTTTACTTGTTTGTGTCCCTTCAGCTTTAACAACGACATCCAGATTACTTTGTTAAGATACCAATTGAAATTCAGAGATACTAATTGTACTCAACTCATACCACAAGTGACAAACCGCACGAAAGGAGTGAAGGAGTGAGACAGATTCCTATAATGCTTTATATCCCCTTAAAGATTAAATATGGCCGTCAACACACCAATCCTCAAGACTCTATTCGACATATGCTCTTGTTCTGAGAGACCGGTAACCTGGGCTCTGATACCAAGTTGTCACGATTCAATCCACCTGGTCATGTAGGTACCTACTTTAACACCTAGATAGGAGAATCCTTATTACCCAATTGAAAACATGGAAATTCAGAAGTAAAACAAAACATAATATATTACCTTGATAAATGAAAGTGTCAATCTCAACCTTAATTTTCAACAGAAAGCTTTTTAAAAATACACGAAAATCCTTCCAAGAAAATAGTCTAAAACAGTTACAAAAGCTACTAAGAGAGTACAGTTTATAAAAAAAAATAAGACACAACTCCCACCATAAGGAAAGAAGAGTAAAAGTTGACAGAGATCATTATCGTCTTCACCTATGACACATCACTGAACTACTGCAATCAGACTATGTCAAATGGCATTGAAAGAGTAGTATCAGTACAAACAAGACGTACTGGTAGGCATCATCGGTCGATCCGAACTTACCACATAATATAAAGTAGACACTCAGAAAGGAACAATATGCTATATAAAAGTTACACCACCCCATGTCTCTATCCACCTGTTTTTTACTGTCCCATGTATAATGTCCATAAACTAGTAAACTTTGAACCCAACCTCCTACCTCTTTCATCTATCAACTCTAATATTTAAACGTTTGACCCTCTTGTCACTCTAAGGCTTCTCAAGCCTACCTTTTATGCCACCCTAAGGCTTCATAATCCTACCTTTTATGTCACCCTAAGGCTTCTGAAGCCTACATGTGATGTCACCCTTATATCAGATCATAACTTAACCCTTCTGTCACATAAAAATTTATCATTTACAAGACCACTACTAATTTTGTTAACCAATCTACTATTCTCCCTCAAGTATTCATGCCAACAACATGTCCTTAGACCCATTTTAGTAAATCATATGCAAGACTCTTACTAAACCACCTTGACTTAATTTCCCTTTAAGAAATATGTTCTAAACACTTAACCATTACAACCAGTTCCCGCTTAAACTATGCACTAGATCCTTGATTATTAGTCTGACCTAGTAACCACAACTTAACTTAGAAAAATAGCTGACATACAACCCCAACCTTATTTGAATTACTATATTTGTATACGACCGCGTTACATCATTTTAATATGTAATTTTGAGTTGAGGGTGGTGGTATAATATAAAAGGATTCCATGCAAGGTTATACTATAGTTTTCCCCTAGAAAGATAGATTTTCTTGTTTTTAAACTGAAAATTAGATTTTGTGTGAAGCCACCAAAAGGTACTTTCGCGGAAGGGAGGAAGAAGCATTGGCAGTAGAATGTAAGTAATATTCAGACAAAATCCATATAGACCAAGAAAATAGAAACTGTTTAGCATAATTAATTAATTAATTGGAATGTTTGACACAGGTTACTTTACTCCCAAATAAATAATTAGTATATGGGATTAAGGATCCATAAGGAATTTAATAAGTGATGGAAGGATTTATTAATCCTTGAATTATATATATGATGCCATGCCACCTCTTAAGTAGTAGAGTTCCATCTCCATCCCACCACAAAAATAGTAATTAATTATTGTGATGATCATGATTAATTATTTAGGTAACCCTACAAATCAAGGTCTTCTTCATTGGTCTAAAAACTTCCTCTTGGTCAACTACTAGCCAAGTATTATATCCTATAAATGGTGCTCCAAGGCATATTAATTATGGAGTTAGGTTCTATATATAATACTCCCGCGTTCATTTTTAGTTGTTATAATTTCCTTTTTAAGAGACAAACTATATGAATTTTGACTAATATTTTAAGATGTATTTTTTTCATTAAATTGATATGAAAAAAATTGTAATATATAGTACTTTCTGTATAGTTTTTAAATATCTAAAATTTTATTTTAAAATATCGAATGGATATAATCTAATTTAGCTTTTAAAAATTAATCAAATTGATTTTCGAAAAACTCATCATGACAACTAAAACCGGAAGGAGTACAATATGAATGCTACTTTATTCTCTCTCCTCCCCAAAATTAAATGTATAATGTTGTTAAATGAATTGTTATTTATATTTCCCTACTCATTACTCATTTCACTAACAGAAATTCCACAATTATTCAACCAACCTAGTATATATACTAATGTCAATTATATATAGGTTGGACATTTCAATCATTTGAGGAAAAAAGAGAAAATACAAAATTGCCCTTTAAATTTCTTTTGGTGTAGAATGAACTTTGGTCGAAATCTCCATTAATTCGATACACAATCATGTATTTATTCCATTCGGTTCTTATGCTTACTAAAAATTATTATTATTTCAATAATGCTTATTATTTTGAAAAAACCAAAAAAGGGTAAATTATTTTTTTAAAAGAACTTTATCGTTATTTAGTTGTGCTAGAATTAAGAGGCTATAAGAGTTTAATTACTTAATTTATTGAAAATAGATGATATTATTTATTGCTTGTAACCAAGTGAAATTCAATTATTCCTATAAGTTTAGTCACGACAATCGTTTAAGCGGATCAAAGTATGGTAAAATAAAATAAAATAAGATAAATTAGTTAAATTACTCTTCTTATTAGTAATTTAAGTAGTAGTTGAAACTAAATATAGAATTTAGTGAGGTGAGAGAGGCAGGCAGGGAATATTAAGATTCATTTTCTCCATCTAAAATCATGTAATTGGTTCCATTGAAAAAGGTGGATCACATGGCACCATGAGAATTGAGAACCTTATTATTACAAGAATAATTAGAGAAATTAAAGTTTAATCTAAAGAATAAAATAGAAAAAGTAGAAGAAATCTTAGCAAATCTATATATAAAAAAAAAAAAATGACGAAAGATTTAGAGAATCCTCATTATAGAAACGTTTTCTTGTTTAGATATCTATTGTGACTCACTAAATCCTTCATTTATCGATTTGCTATTAATTATATTCTTGGAATATTTGTTTCCATATTTTGTTTTGTTTTTTTATTATTATTTTTCTCTTGATAAATGGAGTATATAGTAACAATCATTAGCACTATCATCTGTCGAATTTGTCTTTCCTCAAAGTGTAATCCATCTACGTACCAATATATTTCTCCATTACCCCTTTTTGAAGTTGTTAAAATGGCTACATATAACTCCTACAATGTGTTTAGTACGAAGGAAAATAATTTTTACAAAATCTTAGAGATATTTTTCTAAAAAATAAGTGGATTTCTTTAATTATTTTATGTTATTTGGTTAGTAAGAAAAATTGTTTCAAGAACATTTACGTATAAATTTGGAAATAATATTATGACACTTGAGTCAGACCCCACCCTTTAATATATACGGACCCAAACCCCAGTCTAGATCCAAGATTTGATCTGACCCCAACATAGATTCGAGATATGATTCTAATCTCGACTTTGGACCCGACCTCCAACCCTGACCGTGATCCCGCCTCAAAACTTGATCCTTGACTTGATTCTGGCTTAATCATAACTTGAGAATCGACCAGCAATCCCATCCACAACTTGGGAGTTGATGTTGATTCGAGACCTAATCCAAAACCTGATCTTGAATATAATCGAGATCAGAGATTCGACTTCGAGCCAAGACCCGAGGTTGACTCTAAGTTGAGGTTGGATCGGGTTGGGTTGGGTAGATTTTTGAGTCGTGATAAGGGTCGAGGTCAGGTCGAATTTCGAGTTCCAAATTGTGATTGAGGTCGGGTCGGGGTAATATCTCAGGTCGGGAGTTAGGTAGTCGAAGTTAAGAGAGTTAAGTCTCGGGCTCGAGAATTGGGTTGGGTCAGGGTCTTGCAAGTCAAGTCCGAACTCAGGGAGGGAGTCGGGAGTCCAAAGTCGATTCATGGATATTAAGATCTCAGGAGTCAGGTTTCAGATAGGGGTCAAGAGTCGGATACCGGGCTAGGATCAAGGTTTGGAGTCGGGTCCCAGGTTGCGGGGGTCAAAAGTTGTGTTTCGGGTCGGGAATTAAGAGTTGGTTCATGGATTAGGTTCATGGGAATCTATCTTGGGTAGGGTCGGGAGTCGAGGGTTGGGGAGTTGGGGTTGGAGTTGGGAGTCGAGGTCGGGGTCAAAAGTCTGGTCCTAGGACGTTGGGGTTAGGAGTCTGGTCCTAGGTTGGATTCGAGAGTCGAGGTTGGGATCAGTGCCAGGAGTCTAGTTATAGGTTGAGGTCGAGAGTCGGATCCCAAATTGGGATTGGTGGTGAGGTTGAAAACTAGTATTGGAAAATGATTTAATATGAAAATCCTTGTAGTATTACATGAAAACCCTTATAATATGATTTAATTTCGAATACAATCCTTGTATTTTAAAACAAATACTAAAAAGAAGAGGAGGGGAGAGAAGAAATAAAAGTAGAAGGCAGAAGATTATTGTAAAGAAAATTTGGTGGAGATATTAATAATTAATTATGTCATTTTGAAGATCCCATTTTTAGGTTTATCACATGGAAGAGAACGTGAACAAAAAAACTCTACTAACAAGGAATAATAATAATGTGGCTCACCTCATTTAATTCCTCCTTCTGATTTTATTCCTTCCTGTACAATTTATTACAAAGTCAATTCTCTAATATAGATATTAATTCTGTTATTCAAGTCGGTAAAGCCGTTTCAAACAACCTTATATTATATATATTTAATACTACTAGCTTGTATTTCTCTTTATCCATTTTACTATGTTTATCTTCTACACTCCTCTTAAAAAGTGTATTAATTAAAAAATTAATTGAATTAAATCTATTTATTTATTTTACTTTCTTTTTTTTCTTTCAGCACATTTATTAAAATTAGGATAAAAATTGGAAAAAAAGTTATCTTGTTTTCTAGAATAACAAATATTTTAAATAAATTATTTTAAGAAGAATGGAACAGAGTAATAAAATATTAACAGTGCAATTAGTCATCTAGATACCATGTTAGAAGCACTGCACCTGGCAGCTTAATTTCTTTTATTTTTTCCTTTAATCAACTAGTAGTAATCTGTACTCCCTCTATTCATTTTTAATTGTCATGTTACGCTATTCGAAAGTCAATTTGACTAATTTTCAATGTTAAATTAGATTACATCAATTTGATATTTCAAACAAAAAATTTAGATATTCAAAAGTTATACGAAAAATACTATAACTCGCAATTTTTTGCATATTAATATGATGAAAAAATACATCAGAAAATGTTAGTCAAAGTTCTTATCATATGACTCTAAAAAAGAAACCAAGACAATTAAAAAAAGTTCTTATCTAGATCAAATTATGGAAACATCCTTTTGGCCAGAATTTGGCCAGAATGATATTTTACCTATGTTATTTTACCTTTTTGAACATTTTTACCTTTTTAACTTTAATACATTTTAATTAAAAAATGAAAAAAAGATTAGGTTATTTTAAAATAAAAAAAGGAAAAATCCTTTTGGCCAGAAAATTTGGCCAAAATGGTATTTTACATATGTTATTTTACCTTTTTAAACATTTTTACCCTTTTAACTTTAATACCTTTTAACTAAAAAATAGAAAAAAGATCGATTTATTTTAAAATAAAAAAGATATTATAGTTTTTTTAAATTTCTGGCTAAATTTTCTGACGATTTAGCATTATCCATTAATTATTTATTTAACTCTAAAACCGAGGTGCCGCCCCTGGCCCTCTATATACATTCCATGGTTTTAGCACTTAAACCGTTGCAATAATTTTGGTTTCCCAATTAGTATGCTTTTTGGATGGAGAGAAGCAGTTGAGCTTGACCAAATTTAAAACTTTCACAACTCATTAGGAGCAAATAAGTCGTAGCGAAGCCAGAATTTTTATTAAGAAGTTTAAAATTTGAAGTAGATACAAAACTTAACCAAAGAAGGTTATATATATAAGAAAAACTATTTTAACTATATATAACCAAGTGCATCCGCTAGCCTACAATGGACATATGTGCTTCTATATAAACCATCAATAAAATTTGATCTCCTAATGCTATAAATGAATATTATAGTATTATTTAAGACTAAGCATCCTAATTATTAAGTTCAAAAGGGCATAAATTAAAATGAATATCTTAATAAGAGAAGGGTCATTTAAACAAAAGGGGTCGTTACGTTGTCAATTGTCATATAAGTATGTTGTTGCCAACTTGCACAACATTTTACGTGGAATCCCAAATGATACATGCATGCTCTTCCATTTTATCCCATCAAGATGGTATAACATTAAATGTAACCAAACTTTATACATTTAAAAAATACTATAGTTTTAGTTATACATCGCAGAAATCGAAAATGTTAGGTTCATTGTTAACTCTACTTACAAGAAAATTAATAATTAACGAGGTGGGGAGTTGGTTTAAGAGCAAGTGAGCACATGGCATATATTTATAATAATGAATTAATCGTCTCGTTTAATTATATATGTAGTTAGTTTTCATGTGGCCTATCGTAGCGTTGCTTAATTAATTACAATTTTATGTTTAAAATATGGTTCCAACCGTCCATAAGTTTTAATTTCCAGTGGGTTGTTTTAATTTTTTCCTTTGATAACAAGAAATTTAGGGTTTGTTTATCCATGTCATGTGAACCCTTAACAAATGGGATCCATCACTTCCTAATTTTAGAAAGTCAAAATCATTTTTTAATTATATTTTCATTTATGACAATCACCTCCTCAAAATATTAATTAAGTTTATAAATTAAAGGGTCAAACAAGGTTTAAATTTTTTTTCCTACCCAAAATTTTAGTAACTTTCTTGGTTGTCTAACTTAACTTTCACCTTGTTAGTTAATTTCTTACTCTCTCCGTCTTAAATTATTTGTCGGAGCTAATAAAAATAGTTATTTCAAATTATTTGTCATTTTATAAATTCAAAACAAAATCAATTACTTGTATTTTTCTTCATTTTATCCTTAATACTACTTCCTCCGCCACAAAATATGGTGTCTTTAACTATTTACTTTGTTTCAAATCAAATAGTATTTCACATGATCAAGAAGATGCAATGATATTTTTTTAATTTTATCCTTATTGAAACAAAGAAATTTTATAGTGTAATAATGAAACTACTGAAGAGTTATATCTTTATCAAAAAATATTTATTAAGAGTACGTTAGTAAGAATATATTTTACTTTTTAAGAATGAGTAAAGGGGTATGTTCACGTTAAAAACAGCACTTAGTTTTAAAATAAAAGAAATAATTATAATTGAAGACTACGATAAGACCTCAAGTTATAGACAAAATATCCAAATGATGAAGAGAGTATCTCAAGAAAAAAAAATAAGAGTAAAATAGTTCAAGATACATGAAGAAAAAAATGAAATGGATGGAGTGTATTATGTATATATTCCAAAAGAGTAAAAGTTGGTGATCTGTAATAATCAAATTTAAATATCTCCACCTAATTATCATCAAGATATTCCAACTGTTCTAGCGCCTACAATGTTATATAGACAGAGATTTTGTTCGATGTGCTGTAAACTATATTTTTTTGAGCAAAGTTATTTTCGTTAGTAAATTAATATCGTACGTTCTTATTTTAAATGTCATTTTAGCTCAAAAGGTTAATAATATTTGAAAAAGAATGTCAATTTAGGAATTCAAAACTTTATACACTTTTAATTATTGTACAAAATTTGAGAAGAAGAAATCCATCTACTTATATTAAATAGAGATAATTGTTTATTCTAAAAAAAAAAGTATAGTTAAATTTGTATTAGAGATTTAAAGGATAAAAAGTACTTTTTTTTATTGAGGCAGATAAATTGTTAAGCAAGTAAAAAATAAAATAATGACAAATTAAATGTATTGAGCAAATAATGAATTAAAATAGCATAATATTATCGATGATGATATCACACATCATATTGGTGTGGTATGGATAAAGTAGAGACTTGCCTCTAGAGTCTTGTGTGATAAAAAGGTACAGTCAAAACTTAAAGGTATGTCCAGAAAATGCATGTTGCGGAGATGAGGATGTTGAGGTGGACATACTAGGAGTGATAAGATTAGAAATGAGGATATCTGGGATATGGTGGGAGTGTCATATGTGATGGACAAGATGAGGGAAGCAAGATTGAGATGGTTTGGACATGTGAAGAGGAGACGTGTAGATGCACGGATGTGTGAAGGATTGGTTATAGAGGATACAAGGAGAGGGAGAGGTAGACCGAAGAAATATTGGGGAGAGGTGTAAGACAGGATATGATACAGCTTCAGTTTATCGAGGACACGACCTTAGATAGGAGGGTCTGAAGGACACATATTAGGATAGAAAGTTAATAGGTAGTAAAGTGTTGTCTTGCTTAGTCGTTAGCTAGCTAGTATTTGCCATGTACTAGTTATATTATTATAGTCTTAGTTTTTTTTTTAATTATTGTTTTTAATAATCTATCCTAGTCCTTCGGTTATTACGTTATTTTATTGTTGTTTTTAGCTCCTTTTTGATAGACTTTGCAGTAATATATGTATATTCTTCTAGTAATTATTTTTTTCCAATTGATTTGACCAAAAGTTTTTTTTTTTAATCCTAATCTTTTTTCTAAAATGTATCTATGAGATTCCAAATCATTTAATGCAGTCAAAGATTAAAAAAAAAAAATCCTCACATGAGAGAACTGCCATTCTAAAACAACAAAAAGAAAATAGAAAAATAATATAACTAACAATATAACTGTAATAACCGTAACCACATGATAAACAATATAATGCCAATAATACTTAATTATTTTAGAACATGAAGAGAAGTTGACCAAAATTAACATAAAGATTTAAGGGAATTTTTTTTTAAAATGAAATAACACATGATACCACATGGAAATGGCATTAAGACTTCATAACGACTATTAGCAAGAAAATAGTCAAACTAATTATGATTTATGATAACATGTTAGACATAATCATCTTACCTTCTTTAATTACTAGTAATTCAAATTAATTATAAATGTTCTCTTCACCAAACCTCTTTCATTTATTTAATCTCTCCACCAAGACTCATCATGTAATAATAAAAATAATTAATAACAATTGGGTATTATTATTTCTTTCCTCTAAATGATTAAGTGGCAAAAAATAAATTAAGTTGTTTACCTGATATTGACCAAGAAATGCTTTTGGACTGTTGCGCAGATACTGACAAAAAAATAATAATCCAATTTTAATTATAATTATATGATCTGTGAGTGGACTTAATTCTCCACAAAATAATTATTTTAAAATATTAGCAAGTCAAAATTAAGAAAAAGATAGAAAGAAACGTGGTTCGGTTCCAAACTAGGTTGATAAAAATTTAAGTGTAGATCCATAATAGTATAGAGTACTCAAATTAATTAAACAAATATTTGTGAATTGTGATTATCTTATAATCATTTAACAGAAGTAAAATAATAATGCTTTATATCTCGATATATCTGAATTACTTTTGAAATCAATTGATAAAAGTGTATACCAAGTACAAATAATAATTACTCAAAATATCTCGAGTTCGAACTTTAGGTATGGAGATAATCATGTTGGGAATGTCACTTTTAATTAGAATGGGTCGTGCAGTGTGCAATTCAAATTTAATTGATGTTCCAACGTGAATATCAAATGTTTAATGGGAAACGAAAAATAAACAATAACTTGAAACCATTGGTGGATTAAGGGGCTTCTCTGGAATATATATATATATATATATATAGCATATAATCAATGTGTTTAACTGATCGATCTAAATACTTTTGCCACAAAATATAGCGCTCTCTCAAATTTAGTGATAAAATTCTGAATAATATAGCACAGAAAAGTTAAGCGGATTTAGTGATAAAAATCTAAAAATCAAATCGGTCAAATTTCTATCTTAAATCCATCTTTTGATAATATTTTACTCATTATCTGAAAATCCTAAATATGTCTCTCCAACAAATCAACAAGTCGTTTGAAATGTACTACTCCCTCTGTTCTTATTTAGTTGTCCCCATTTTAGATTTCACATCTCTTAAGAAACTAGGTAAAGTTTTCATTTTACCCTTATTTAGTGTTCACTTAAAGTCATTAATTAATTTGACCAATGAACATGAATTATTATTTTGATGGTAAGGTCTAGATCAATCTAAATCGAGTGGATAGGGTCAATCTTTTGAGGAAAGGGGGAATACAAGTCACCATATAAATGTGATAAAAATCCTATTTATACGATGAGTACGTATGACAAGTATAGGTGAGTTATGTGCAATAGCCACATTGTTATTAATTGGAAAATGACTAACTTCTTATTGGGCTTTAGTATCATTTTCAATGCTCAAAAAGTCATCAATTTACATAAATCTCACAATAGAACATATTATTGAAAAAGTTCACACAAATAGCGTCAGTCAACAACATTCTCCATTTTTAAAAGAAAAGAATTATGGAGGTATGAATTAGGAAAAAAATAAAGCAAAAAGATCTTATTGTAATTGAATTTTGCACTTTCTAAAATATTCAATGAAAACATGTAAAGAACAAGTACATGTTACTTGTAAAACTCATTTCATCGATTATGGTAAAACTCGAGAAAGAAGCCATGACTAAACCACGTGGTAGGAATGTTGAGAATATAATTAACTAATAAAAGTGTGATTTCTAACAGCTTAAACTTTTAGATGAGATGGTCACACACTTCAACATGATATCAGAACAGGCAAAGACATTTCCACGTGCTTGGCCCCAACTTAAACTTTTAGATGAAATGGACACATATTTCAATAAGAATGCACCGTCAAATGTCAATATAAGGGAAGAGATCTTATTATAACGGTCCATAGATGGGAGAGGTATATGGAGAACATCATTGAGGTAGTACTCACTACTCAAATCCGTATTCCGTAGTGATTGAATTCTTGAAATTGAAATGCCAACTGGCCCAGATAGGCCCAATATTAACTCCCAATTATAAGTCCAAGAAAGCAAAGTTGAGAAATTTAACAAAGAAGTAAATGTAGTTAATATTTGGTGAATAATTAATAGTGAGATAGCAACAAATATTCAATTGAAAATCATGGAGTTGATATTATCCACGTGGAAGAAAAAATTGTGGAGTAATGTATATATACTCCCTCCGCCCGACAATAGTTGTCCACTATTGACTTAACATATGAATTAAGAAGCACATGATAAGGAAAATTTTACTAAATCATCCATATTAAATACAAGTCATCTAAACATTGAAAAATAAATAGTATTTAATAGCAAGGATAAAATAGACACAACATGATAAATTATTCATTGATTTTTTTATAAACTGAACAAGTATTGCTAGACATTTCAAAATAGTATAGTAGACAAGTAAAGATGGACGGAGAGAGTATTAATTAAATATCTTGCCATTGAACATTTCATTTGGTGACTCTAATACATCATTTGTTTAAACAAAACCTAATTAGCATTGGGACAAGAAATATGCTTTTAACTTTAAGCACTATTGATTATATTCCTTATTTCTTATTTTCTTTTGTTGGTGGTCCAAATAAATGAATAAATATTAAGGTCCCAAAATTCTTATTAAGTGAGGTGAGGGCATGGAGGGTGTGTGGTTAATTCTTTGAAGGTATTTAAGAAAAGCATCTTCATGAGGTCCCAAAAACACAAATTCTACAAAATTTAATGCCTACTTTCTTCATTTTCAGATATATGTCTATTTTTTCATTAAATTATATTATTGGAAATTCAACTACAAACTTGTCCTATCCACCCAATGATTATGTATGTATCTTTTTATTGCCAGGACCAATAAGATCTAACATTTTTTTAGTAGTATCATTTCTTGTATAACTTGCATGTGTTAAAAGCATGTTGTTAGCGTTCATCCTTTTAAAAATATATTATCCAACACAATATTTTGCACTACTATTTTCACTTTGAAATAGTATTTATACATCCCTATATATTATTATATAATACAATATGTATAAACACGCGTATGTACAAATACAATGCATCTGAAACAAACTCGATTCCAACACAAGCATTATTATATATATTTATTATCGAATACAAGTTACTACTAGAATATATATGCACTACAAAGTAATAATACATTAACTAAGGAGAGATAAACATAGAAGAAGGTAACTAGAAGGGGATGAGATATAAGAACAGAGAAAGGAGATGAGAGATAACTGCAGTCAGAGCTTCGACATAATTTGCGTAACCGTTCTTTCAAATTCCTAGACCTTTTTAACAATAGCTAATTAGGCCTGGATCCCAAATAAAACTAAAAAAATGGCATAGCATCACAACCTATAGACTTTATTGGCCAAAAATAGCCCACTTTAAACTTTTTAGCAAAAAAAAGATTTTTTTAATATTTATTTGGCATTAAATAGCCACATTCTTTCTTTTTTTTTGAAAATTGAAAATTAGAAAGATATTAATGCAAACAAATGTATACCAATTTATAAATGAATATGGACGAATGTATCCAATACAAATGTATACATATGTAAAATTTGAAAGATATTAATGCAAATAAATATAACTGTATACCAATTTACTATGAGTACGAACAAATGTATTCAATACAAATGTATGCCAATCTATTAGATGAATATGGATTAATGAATACCAATGCAAACAAATGTATACAAATTTGTTAAATAAATATGGATTGAGTTCAAAGGCAAAATAATTGGCAGGTAATGAACTCATAGGAATACCTTTGAAATAAGAATAATCATAATCAAAATATTATTTGCTAATTTTAAGAAAAGATATAATTCTAAACCGTATTTTGCTAGTTTTAAGTGGAAATGGTTGGAAGATAGAATATAGATGACATTAATTTTCTTTTATTATTTTTAAAAATACGAAATAATTTGAAAGGAGAGAGTTTTGAATAATCTTTTGCTAGTTTTAAGGAGAAATGGTTGGAAGTTAGAAGAGAGATGCAATTAATTTTCTTTTATTATTTAAAAAAAATACATAATAATTTGAAAGGAGAGAGATAATTCTAAATAATCTTTTGCTAGTTTTAAGGAGTAATGGTTGGAAGTTAGAAGAGAAATGATATTAAATATCTTTTATTATTTTTTTAAAAAAAAATTAAAAAATGTCGATATATTACTTTTAGGCTAATATGTGCCAATTTTTAATTTGTTTATTAATTGCTAATTAATATTGGGTTATATGTTGTCAATTGTATGTAACACTTGTCTATCTGTGTCAACATTTTACTCGGCTCAATAATATTAATTGAATCAGTCTTATTTACCACGTCTAGCACATATACCCTTACAAAGTTATCTTGGTTTACAACATCTCTCTTGTACAAAAATTTATCCACCTTATATAAAAGTACGGTATAATATATCACTAATTATAAGAAAGAGAAAAATTCTGTGATTTCTAGTTGCAATTTTTTGATCAAAATCAATCGAAGTCTCCACAAGTGTATTCAAATTTTGTAGAAAAGCGTCATAGATTAGTTTCAATAAGCCTTACACAACACTTGCTTCAAATTTCTCACAAAGACGACATATTTGAAGTTCAAACTCACTTCTTCAAACTTGTTCAATAATGGTGATCCTATCTTTCTAATTTAATTTTCATCACTATTCAAATATAATGAAATGAATACACTCGACCTAGGTGACTGAAAATGTGAAATTTTCAATTTCTTATCCAACCATGCACTATTTAGAAAATAAAATAATAGAGGTAGATAAATAAACTACTATAAATTAGAGTGAGACTGGACAAAAATGGACAAATAACCCCATTTTGCTTATAATTTCTGAGTGCAACCTTTCGTACTCTTCAATGACATTTGAATAGGTCTGTGTATCATTCGGTTCAGTTTTGAAGTTTATCGGTTTGTAGACATGCTAAACTGTTATAGAATCATTAAGAAATTGACTTATCGGTTTATCAATTATTGATCATTATCGGTTCGGTTATCGGTTTAACTATTAAGATTTAAAACAAAAATAAATAATTGAAAATCACTTAGAAACAAGGTGAGAAACCAACTTAACCATGCTCACGAGCTGACAGATTGCATCTTACTCAAAAACAAACACTAGCACATTCTAGAATAACCGAAAGTTCTAGACATCCAGAACTAAAAGTATTGAGTTTTTATATATCAATATGAGGGCGGGGGTGGAGGGTGACCTACTTGGCTACTTCATCCCATGACTTCTCATTTCTGGCGGTATAACTTTTTAAGCGAAATGATCTAATGAACCCATGTACTTATATGAATTTATATTCTAAACGCTCCTACTTAACCATTTGCCAACTAAACCCAGAACCCAATATTTTAAATCCTTTTTTTCTTACTGAAAAGGGTAGAAGAATTAAAAGATATCCTATTTATAATAAATAAGCAGAAAGAGAAAAGGCAAGGACTTGTTTATGCCTCAATTCAAGGATAGGCATTAGCATAACAGATAAGTGTAGAAAGGCTGTGTAAAGCACAATTTGTATGTCAAATGAGTGGAGTGAGTTGATAAATTTTCAACAAACAAAGAAGAATTTATAACTTTCTTTTTCAACCTTCAAACATTCATTTGTTGATATCCTCAAAAGTGAAGAATAAATGTAAATATGTTTATTTATATCATATTGACTACAACCTCCACAATGCTTTAAAATTCTATGAGCAGAGTTTTGTCCTTTCCTAATCAATGCAAAAGCACCAGCCAGCCATCCAACTGTATATAGCCCACATTTCCCTTTCCATTTGTTTGGGAATTGTGCTCATTCTTGAACAAAAATTCACTTTCCTGTATAACAATACAAAAGAAAAACATTATTATTAGAAATTTTAACTCTGATAAACCATTTCATCTAAAAGTATTAATAACTTACCGCGCTACGACAGACCATTGATGGTTGAGCATCATGATCAAGTGATACTTCCATCCCGGAATTTCCACATCCTACTTGGCAGATATTTGTTGAATTGTCTCTTAGAAAGGTGACTGTTCTAGAAATGAGAATTTGAAGTTTTTTTTTTTTTGCCATAAAGAATCAATACAATGAGCTCTTTCTAAGATAACACAGGGGACACCTTGTTCTTTCAAACAAGCACCAACAATAACAGGGCCATTACTAAACATTTTTGCCCGTTTTTTTTCACTAATTTGAACTTTTTCTCTTTGTTTCTGAATTGTTTGTTGTAATGAGAGAATACTAGTTTGAATAGAAAGGAGAAGGGAGAGGTGTCTGTCTATATACAAGTGGGAAGTCAAAATAATGCACTACTTTATACGTTTACGTTTCACATTTACATTAAAATTTCAACAACAAGTCCTATATGATTAATATTATAACAATCACTTTTTTACACAATTTGATGCTACATATACTATATAGTGATCTTTTTTTTCAACACAATCGCTATCATTTTCTCTCTTGAAGGATTGATATTTGACTTCTTTGCATCACAGGCATTAATTAATTACAATTTATATCATTTTGATTGTGTGGTCTAGATCGATCTTAATCGAATGGATAGGGTCAATCTTTTGACGAAAAAAAGAAATAAGAGCCACCACAAATCCTATTTATACGATGAGTACGTATGACAAATAATTGAGTTATGTGCAACAGCTACACTGCCATTAATTGGAAAATGACTAACCAGCTTGGGTTTTTAGTATCATTTGATACTAAAAGCTCAAGTCATTTTAGTAGAAGCCATCAATGGGTATGAATAACATGTCACTTGAAGTTCAAGTGAAAGAACAAGTAAATATTACTTGTAGAACTCTTTCATCGAGTTTATAATTATGGTTAAACTTGAAAAAAATGTCATGATTAAGATCTGCGTTAGGAGCGCCATCATATGTCAATACAAGGGAAAAGAGTTAATTATAGCGGTCCATAGACGTGAGATATTCATGGAGAATATCATTGAGGTAGTACTCACTACTCAAATCCGTATTCCGTGGAGGTTGAATTTTTGAAAATGAAATGCCAACTGGCCCAATATTAACTCCCAATTAACAAACAAGTAAATGTAGTTAATATTTGGTGAATAATTAAGAGGGGTAAAAAAATGAATTAATTTTCTTTCAACGTGTACGTACTTCCTCTGTCCATATTTACTTGTCAAATATTTCCTAATTTGATTTCTCTTTTTACTTGTTATTTTTGATGAATCAAGGAAGGACAATTATTTTTCTTCCTATTATACCCTCAATTTATTAACATTGCGTTAATGTATTTGAAAAATGTAGTGAGTAAATATGTTTAAGACTCTATCAATTAATAGGGGTAAAATGGTAACTCACTATATCAATCATTATTTTCTTAATAGGTCTGTTAGGTCAAAATTTGACAAGTAAAAAGGAACATTAAATAAGGGTACAATATATGGTCCCATTTATATGTCGTTCTTACTAAAAATATATGGTCCTTAATATTTGTCATGTCACAAAATCAACGCATAATGACACTATTCTTCCTATTTTACTCTTTGAAAGTTATTAGCCTTAAAAGTATATATTTGCCCAATATAGAAAACTAAGTAATTAATTCATTTTCATTGGTCAAATTAGTTAATCAAAGTAAATTAAGTTATGTTCATTTATTGAAAACTTGAATTCAAAAGAACATTAAATAAGGGTACAATGGTAAATTTACTTAATTTCTTAAGGGGCATAAAATCTAAAATGATGACATCTAAATAAAAACGAAGGGAGCAGTAGGCTAGTAGCAATAGTGATGTTCATTCGTAGTTCAAAATTTAAGTGGAGTGATGTATGTTAATTAACTCTTTTGCAATTAAATATTTCATTTGTTGGCTCTACTACATCATTTGTTTAAAAGGGAAAAGAACACTCGTACCCAAAAAAGAAAAATTATTTACAAACGGTTACTTCCTTATTTTTATACCCTCCTTATTTTAACAATTAATTTGTATTTACTGTTTGATATCATCAAAGTATATATACACTCTGATGGTATCAAAGAGGAAGAAGTAGCGCTTCAGTGAAACAATATTCAGTTACTGTTTGATTTACAATCAGAGTATATATATATATACTCTGATGGTATTTGCAGTGGTTTAGTGAATAGAACAAGGGGAGCCAGTCAGATAAATGGTTTGGACTGTGGGTCCAATCAGGATAAATATATTGTGTTGAATCCAATTTGTGTAAATACTTTATCTAAAACATCTTCTTTTTTTCTTTTGTTGGTGGTCCAAATAAATGAATAAATATTAAGGTCCCAAAACCCTTAATAAGTGAGGTGAGGGAATGGAGGGTGTGTGCTTAATTCTTTCTAGCTATTTAAGAAAAGCATCTTCATGAGGTCCCAAAAACACAAATTCTGCAAAACGTAATTTCTAATTTCTTCATTTTCAGATACATGTCTATTTTTCCATTAAATTATATTATTGGAAATTCAACTACAAACTTGTCATATCCACATTCCACGCAATGATTATATATGTATCTTCTTTTTAGTAGTATCGTTTCCTTCTTACTTAGATGTGTTAAACAAAATTCATCCTTTAAAAAATACACTATCTAACACAATACTTTGCACATTAGCAATTCTTTAGTTTGTATTTGAATAACTTTTTTTTTTCTTTGTTGCAGTATGTATATACCCCTATACATTATTATATAATACATATATACGCCTTGTATAAAAGTGTATAATGTGTCACTAACTACAAAGATCTAGTTGCAAATTCTTGTTCAAAAACTATTTAAACCTCCACAAGTGACTTCAAATTTTGTAGAAAACCTCCATAGATTATTTTCTATCTACACAACGCCTACAATCTATCGTACTCTTTCTTTTCTCTTCTCTAAAGTCTACAACAAACAAGTGGGAGAGGCAGGATTCGAACCTACGTAGAAAAATCGAAGATAATGGAAAAGCTCTAGCAGGAAACATTCTCCCCTTTAATGAATTCTACAAAGCACAAATCTGAAATGCGAAATGAGTCATAATAGCTAGAGAACAACAATTTTACAAATCAATGTACAAATTAAAATCAACCTTGGTATGATTCCCATAAGACAATAGTTGAGTTCAATGTTTCTGTTTCATTACATAATGAAATGTGGACAGAATACAAAACTTTTACACCCCATCACTATTACTTTGCCCTATATATTCCTGATAAAAGAATGTTGTTGCTGCTGCTCTTTGCACCAAAACAAATACAAAATTTGACTACTTGCTGACTCTGAACCTTATGCTATTGGAATTACAATTATAAACACAAAAGAAGAAAAAAAATATTTTACAGCAATCTATAATTGGTAATAAAAAATTGAAAGGGAATAAGAAGAATGAATATACAACAAATTGAATATATCCACCTAGGATATTTTCAACAAATCTGTAACTATAATGCAAGAAACCCTCGAGGTTCCTAGGCCTCACTCGTGTAAAAATGGGAAGGCTGGATGCTCGATAAGTTCTGTTGCAGGTTTGACATCTGCAAAATCCTTTACTTGAAGTGATTCTGAGACTTCATCAATAGAGAACGGGATGCTGCATTAAAAATATATGTATCGGTTATACCTAAGGTTATCACCTAGTTCAAAAGATTGCACTTGAGGATGTTTAGTTGTATCAGTACAAAATCTGGCCTTCAGGTTTAAGTGATGTGAATCCTTGTTGGGATAAAGGTCAAAGCAAAAAATTTACGAATAATTCCTTCTTTCCGCTTATCCCTTACAGACTTATTATTTGAGCAATTAATATCAGTTGAGGAGGAAATTCAAATAAATTGGACCTCTACAATATCAGCCGATCAAAAAAAAAAAAATCATCCAAACAAGACAACTAACTAACAAAGTCTGAACTTTCAACATCTTTCCTTCCAACTAGTATACATCATTTATAGATTTGAGTTTAACCTGAATAGAGAATATTTTTTCCTAGAGACCAGAAGAAACTTAAAAGTAACTTGATACTTTTTGTTATAGGCACAAACAACATGAAACTAGCTTATTTACTCAATACTTCTATATATATGGGGGAGGATTCATCCTTTGACTTCTCATTTCTGGCAGTATTGTTTTATGACATAATAATTCTGGTCACAGTTTTAAGTCCATATCAGAAAGAATTTTAAGCTTATCCTCACCCCTAATGTCCATTAAACACATCCAATATCGAAAAACACTTCCATCTGCTCAAACTCAATAGCTCACGAAAAATAGCCATGAATCTTGTTCGTTCTTAATCAACCAATGGATGAAGGGTAAAGAACTAACACTTGACCTTTTTTCATATTTCCAGCCAATATAATTATTATACAAGGAATAAAACAAGAAACTAGAGGATCATATGCAAAAGAAAGAAAAACACAGAAGAAACTAATATTCTTGTTCAAAAAGAGAGAGCTAGATGTATGTAGAAGCATTGAAAGATGTCCTCTCTTTTTATTTTAAGTTGAAATAGCTCATTGAAAGATAAACATTGAAAAAGCTAATATATAAGCAGAAAGAAAAGGTAAGGACTATTTATGCCTCAACTCAAGGATAAGTACTAATGTAACAGTGGATCTGGCAAATTTCAATAACAGAAAGTTGTCATTGACAATTTGAATATAAGTTTAAAGAAGAAAATAGAAAAGTCCCTGATAGTTTACTGACAGAAGTGTACAAAAGCTGTGTAAAACACAATTTGTAAGTCAAGTGAGTGGAGCGAGTTAATTAAATTTCCACAAACAAAGAAGACTATGACCGTACAGTAATCACTGTAGTTGACTTTCAGAGGGGGAGCAAATAATTATATACCTCTGCTTTTAATTACACAGGGAATTTGAATGACTGAAACAGGTTACTTGTCAGAACAATATCACTAACAAAAGAAGTTTTCAACCAGGGATAGTAAAAAGGAGAAAAAAACTTGATTGAACAAATGGAGAATAAGAGTAATTACCATCCCAAGAGACCAAAAAACACATTTAAGTTGGGCAATGTAACTCCGAATACTGCCACCCGTTTTTCCACGTCATTTTTCCTCTTGTTCTCCAGAACGTGATTTTTGTTTCTTTTCTACCCCATCCCCTCCCCCCCCCCTCCGAAACATCTTTCTCCTCATTGTTTTTCCACCATAACCACCCGTTCATTATCAGAAGACTTGAATCTTTTTTTGATAAAGGTCAGAGATGATTTAAGTCTATCAGAAGACTTAAATCATCTTCGTCATTATCTCTTTTAACATTATCAAAGGACCTAAAATCATTTCATCAAGTTTTTGTTTGAATTTGATGATTTCTGCAGATTGAATTGGGTCTGACTCGCAATATTTTATACAGAAAAGGAAGTGGCGTTTTCTGGAAGTGGCTCTGACCACAAGCCGAGGAAGTTGGAGTTGAACTAGGTTTGGGGTAACTGTAAGAAGAAGAATGCCATTTTCCCAACTCTTGTTAGGATAATATCGTTTTTGATTGAAAAATATGGTGTTTGACAGGAAAATACGGTGTATTCTGTCCATAAGCTGTATTACTGGCATTCTTTATCACTCGCGCGCATTGAGTTAACACTCTCTGTCCCACATCAGTAAATAATGGGGAAGATAATTCCACTTCACACAAGCTTGGGGGTCATAGGACCCCTATACAAACTTAAGGTGTGCGGTTGGAAAAAGAGGGCAAGTTGAAGGGAGTAATTCTTAAACAATCAAGTGTTTGTATGCTGTATGCCATACCTTTGGAGATACCAAGTTCTTAAGAAGAGGGCAAGGTAAAAGAACAGGGTACGGCGAGCGAAAGAAAGAACAGCAGGGATTAGATGATCATGTTTCTTGTCCAATATTTGACTCGGAGGATGACAAAAATTCACAACACAGAGGATAGTTTCTCACCTTGAATTATCATCCAGTAGAAAAGAGTTGCTCTCGGCATTGTTTGAGTCCTCTGTCATTAACACTCTCATGCTTGATATGACCTGTAACAAGAGAGAAGGGAAATTCAAAAGAAATTCAACTATAGGTTGAAAATGTACTGGGACTGGTTATCAAAAAAAAATGTACTGTAGGACTTCAATAAGACAAAAGCCATCAGTGTGCATATATCTTACATCTGGGGAAACACTTCGTGTATTATAGTTGTCATCCCAATAGAGCGTACAGATTCTGTAAAGTTGCTGGACACTAAGAATCTGCAAAAGAAAGAAATTTAGAGAGAGTGTACATATAGTGTTGTATGTTAAACTCAAGTGAATAAAATAAGAGGAGAATTTGACAAAGAACTCTTTCGATCTAAATGGCTAAATGGCAACAGAAAAGAAGACTATTTACAGAACAAACGTTGAAAAGGAAAAGAGACTTACAGGACACAAGTCATTGGTGATCTCATCATAAGATATTCTATACTTCTGATGAATAACCTGCGGACAATTAACAGGAAAGGGAAATTGCATCAGTTGTTGCAACACATAAAAACAAACCCAAAAAATTATATTATCAATTCTTAGTTGCAATTTACATCTAAAATTGTAGACATGAACAAATTCTAAAAGGAAGAAAGAGCAACAATTATCTGGCAACAACTACGTCTGTGACAGCTGCAATGCTACAGAAGAAAATAAGAACTAGTAAGGAGCTAAAAGGCTTGAGAAACTTTCAATAGCTTAGTCCAGCACAACACATTCAACTCTGTATAAATTGTCAAGGGACTTTTGTTACAGGATTAACCATGCCTACTTGCTGGAAACTTTCATGGAACTACTTGTATGCTGGGATCTTTCCCATCACGTTAGTAAATTATTAGCATCATCAAAAGAATTTCACGTGAAACTTGAAAAACCTAATCGACAATAATTCAAAAGATCAAGGCAAAACCACACATGGCGTTAGTGCAGATAAAAGAAAGAAGTAAAAAAGTGATATCCAAATAAAATAATAAATGAGGGCACATATATAGGAAGGGCAACCATTTAAGACAACTCAGCCCTTCAACACTACCAAGACCTTCACAGTGTGTGGCAAGTTAATACAGCTATATTTCTAAGCAACGATGAAAGAAATAATCATCACAATTAACATACCAAGAACCCAACAGCTTGTCTAATATGTTTGAGTTCATCCCAAGAGGAACCTGCATACTGCAATTAAAGAACAAAAAGGAAATGAGTTCAAATTTTTTCAATAAAGCTGACAATAATGAGATGTGAGTAGCAATGTGTACAATTACAAACATGCTGAACTTACCTCTTCTTTTGCTTGGCAGCACCATAGCTCTAACTCAGCTAACCCAGCTTTAACATATTCCCCATTACTGAATGTACAGCACTCTCTTCGGAGAAGAAGACTGCAAATTGAAATATGTAGCTGAATGAACATTTGACAACTGGCATATAATAAGAACACAACTTAGAATAACAAAATTCACTCACCTGTTAAACAGTTGTACATTAATGTAAGAGAATGTCTGAGTAAATATCTTTTGAACAAGAATTGGAGGCACCTAAAAGAAACAAAATTTAATTTCAAAATTTTACTCCACACATCCATAGATATATATAAACTGCAAGCATTAGCTTTTATTGCAAATTTGGTAAAAGAAAAATGTAATGAGATCCATACAAAATTTTCTTTCAATGTACAGAGAAGAGAGTTGAGGCATTCAATAATCCGCTGCCAATGATTTGTCGAAGAGTCTTTGCCAAAGGATCGTCCAGTTCTCAAACTTCCTTTGGCAGTCCTTGGTGCCTGAATTTCAACATATTACTATTGTTAGGTAGAAGGGAGGCTACAATTGACAAACAACTCAGCCCACAAAGCTACACTAAAATCTGAAAGAGAAAAGGAAAATCTTGCGCTAAATTCGAACAATCTCAAGAACCAACCACAAAAGAGAAGAAGCAAATTTATATATATATATAACACATTTATGTTCTAGGCAACAAAACTTCAGCTCTTCAGTCAAATATGTAATCAAAAGAAGTTTAAAGTACATAAGCTTAGATACTCAGTTTCTCCATAACTCAAATGTTCAACTGCACGGCTATCGTGATTGTGAGAGAAAGAAGGGATGGTGCCTTCCTTTGTCACAATAGGACCGACGGTTAGTACCTATTCACTAGGCGAGGAGTTCCTGGGAGATAGCCCTGGTTGGTGTGCCTCAGAAGTCATGAGTGCTTGTCTTAGTGCGCACTGAAGTGACTCATATATTTAATGCCAAGGGAGGTGAGATTTGAGTCCGTTCAAAGCATCTCATAAGTAGGTGTGGTAACTGATTGTTTTATGTTAACATTCATCTCACCTTCAGCAGCTTGCATGGCCCTAGCAATACCTATTCATTGATAGCATCCTTTATTTTTTGTTTTGATAAAGGTAATGTTTCATTGATAGCGTCCTGTTGGTTTATTATTTGCTAAGCACAATGGTTTAGCCTTAAAGGAACATTGACACGTTATGCAAGTCTGCTCTAACACCCGACAAACATCACCAGAATATTACCTTATCACCAAATCAATGCAGGTCTGCTCCAGCTTGTTTAATTCCTTTATCTTTACAAAATGTTAATCACTATAACTTACAGCTAATAATTGTTTTCTTTGGTGAGTTATAAATATTATTGTACGAAATAACCTAAAATGTTACAAATACATGCATCTCATTTCAGATAAGCTTATTTCTCAAGTCTTAGATCATCAAGTAATAAAAGCACAAGTATACAGGTTTATAGGGATATGTTGATCTTTTATAATAACTTGAGAGATGGATAACATTCTTTATTGAATTAGAGCTATACTCAATAACCTAAAAAAATCAGAAAGCATATCCCAAGCACTATTTGTGAAAAACTTCAATTTGTATGGCTAGAGCGAACTATCCTTCTTTTTCCCTTGGTACATTCTAAGGAGGAATATTGACAAAAAGGGAGAAAAAGTATGCATCACAAGAGAATTTTACCACATAACCTGGTTTACTCATGATCAAATTCAAAGGGTATACTAACTAAATGCTTCAAGACTTGATATACTGCATGAAATCATTTCTTCATGAAATATGAGTGATGTGATGAGCACATTATAATATGTTCCCTTTTTCTCAAGAGGATTAAAACCCCTACTAAGTTATTCATTTGACAAGGGAAACAAAACCGAAAAAAGAACTTTCAGAATGTTGACTATTCTCCTAAAAAACAATACAAAGAAAAATTAAGAGAATTTCCTCTATAGAATCCGACCTAATACCCCATGAGACACAATATTTCGAATATTTATTAGCAATTAAGCAACAACCTCTAAGAGCATCCTAAACTTGGGGAACTGGTAAGCCAAAAAAAAAAAAAAGCAGAAAACTCTTACAAATGCAGTAGTGGATTGCTGAGAGAATATTTCGACAAACCTGGATGCATAAGGAAATGAGTGATCCCAACTCCTTCTTCAAGTTATCCCTAATAATTCCATAAATCTTTTCAACATATGCTGTAAGCTGCTGCTTGAAAAGCAGAGCAGGGTATTTTGCTTCAACTTGACGCACTACCAATGCAGCTGCAGCTGCAGCAAGGTTGACAGCAGAAGGCGACGAACGAAATCCCTGAAAACAACACAGCATAATCAGAAAGAACAGACATGAGAGTCAAACTACTATAGCTGCTACTCTTGACAGGACTACAATTAAGCTTAAACAAGGAAGAAAAATTCAAAAAACTTCAATACCATTGTCATTCTCCCAAATAGAGATGTCGGAGGTTGTGGTTTGCGGGTAGGAGTTGCACCAACTGAACCACCTGGTTTCAGACTTTTTTGGATTAAGAACAACAACGTTGAGGTATTCGACAGCCAATACGCCATGTGATCGTTGCTTTCTTGATTCTGCAATCAGTAGATACTTTGTTATGCTTCAAGTTAATCACAATGGTTCTAAATGCGGCATCAAACTTCAAATATTTGACAAAAGAAGGTTGCACTCCTGCTTCCCCTGTATTCATTGTCTCGTGGATGATGATTTAAACAATTCAGAAGAAAGCGCAAACTGACAGATATTTTCCTATTCCAAGCTTTAGTAATGATGGAAATTATGTTGAAGTTTACTAGACAATGATATTCCTATTCCATGTTTCATTGATGATTGAAGTTGCCTCTCAAACTTAACATTAAGTTAAACCTTAAATGTGGTGTATCAGGTTTATTTCATATGGAAAGATATCAATTCATAATTCTGATCGGGTTCGACTGTCTAATAAATTTAAAATCTGGAAACTTCTACTTCAGTGTAAACTAGCAAGCAATTCTCCAGCAAAATAAAACATAAGGACTTCCTAAATCAAGAAAGTATTTCACATTAAAATGTAACGTCCTATAGTTGTTGATGATGATTGGACGGACAATATAAAGCAGCTAACTGAATTATACAAATATAGGCAAAAATATAATATTCAAAAGCTGCAGCTAATACTTTCTGCAATTCTCACGCTGAGACGCAGTCCCCATCTGCTTCAATACACTAGGATTTATAACTTTCTTTTTCAACCTTGAAACCTTTGTTGCCATCTACAGGTCTCTGATTTGCAGCTTTTATCTCTGAGGTCACACCTCCAGATGACCTCAGATTGGAAAGCTCATTTCCAGACAAGAATCAGAAACCTAAGGTATCCGTTAAAATGTGGAGCTCATGAACTTATTCAAGAGAGAATATTGATATATAGCTAGTAACTCCACCAAATCTGTTTGTGTTACTGTTGCTTGGGCACACTAATTCAGCCAACACTTAAAACCCTCCCTCTCCCACTGACAGCTTCAAAAATCAGGAATTGATATTTTCCACAGGTTCAGTTAACAAGATGATTTGTTTCACCATACATAAGATCATCAATTCCTAATAGGAAAGAGAACATTCATTGTTGACATCCTCAAAAGAGAACGATATAGGTAAATATGTTGATCTATATCATATTGACTCCCCCCTCCACAATGGTTTAAAATGTAAATAGGAATGCTATGAGCAGAGTTTTTGTCCTTTCCTAATCAATGCTAATAGCAACTGCAAAAATTGCTTTCTTTTTTTGATGAAAACTGCAAAATTGCTTTCTCTGTAACAATATTAAAGATGATGGATGTTTATCTCTATTTTGTTTTACTTAAATGGACATTTAGCTCCTGGCCTAAAAAGAAGCAGGTAATCACTTTTTACTGCAGTCAGGTGATTATTGTCCAACCTCTTCAGGTTCCTTGATACAAGCCTTCAGTTCTTAAAAATCCATAAAACATGCCCATGCCAATGTAAATAATCAGCATCCACAAGTACTTACCTCAATAGCTGAACCAATCATCTGAATCAAACGATCGAACACACTGGTCCTCTCAGCTTCAAAAGATTTCCAATGGAGAAGGCATTTGTAGATGGTAAAAGCTGCAACAGGCTTTCCTTGGCTGAACCCCACATCCTTCATCACACAGTCAATGAGTGCATCAACATCCTCCTGTAGCAAGGTCAACAAAGATTTCATTTGACAGAACTCTCTATCAGGAATCAAGAAATAGATAATCCAAACTATGTATGGAATCACATACGTGCTGCTGTCGATCAACAGGAGGTCTCCTCATCTTGCTGTCAGGGGTTTCAAAATTTTTAGAAGGTGTGGAGGAACTTAGTGCATCCTGCAAAAATTAGTCCTCTCATAAGCAGTATATAAGAGTTTACAGCATCCTGCAAGTGATGTAGCTTAAAGACTACAAAATCATGTCTTACATTAGTATAGTTTTCATCATCAAGATGGTGTCCATTTTCAACAATCTGAAAAAACCAAAACAGTGCCTCAAGTTTGTTAACAGTATTGATCAAGAGGAAAGAGAAGAATGAAAATGATGACTTTTCCCTGGTAAGTACCTTGGAGGCCAGACTAGGTGAATGATCTGAAACCCGCTTGGCAGGTGTTAACAGGCCCTGCTGTCGAAGAATCTTGTTCTCAGATTCCATGTCAACAATTTTCTCCTCAAGCCTAATAGCCAAAAGACCCAGTGATGAGTAATGTGTCTGTATGACAACAACAATTTTACACATTTATCAATTTAAGCTACATATGCCTAGAAGTTCATTCAACCTTTGCATAGAAGTCTTCAACTGAACAATCTTGGACTCTGCCTCCATCGCTTGCTTCAACCGCTCCTCACTAAGTTTATTTGTCTCTTCATATTTTTTTTCTGTTTCACCAATCTTCTTTTCTAGAGAGCTTACCATAGTCTAATATTCAAAAAATAGTTATCAAAACTTGCACGCCGAGTAGCTTCAGTTAATAAACTTACAAAGCAACAATAGAAACGACTTTAAAGTTTCAGTCAACTTACCTTTAAGTTCTCATTTTCAATGCTAAGTTTGTTCATCAACTCATGGTCAATAACGGGGACTTCCTGTACAATAGGGATCTGCTCGGCTGCCCTTATTGCATTTTCACGTTCTTTGACAAGCATTTCCTTGGTTTCCTTGAACTGAACTTGCATCTCCTGCAAAGCAGATTGTAGTTTTGCATTTTCTTGTGTTTTTGCTTCTTCAACATCCGCCTACAAAAACACAATTTGAATAATGAGCTGGAAGGAAGAAAAAAAATGATCACGTAAGGAAATAACACTTGAGATGGGACAAGCTTATATTCTCACTAGCAGTATCTCATACTTCTTTTATAAGGTAAGGTATAGCATTATCTCATACTTCTATTCAGCAAGCACAAAAAGTTGTTGAAGTTTTGGCCCATTTGTAGAGAACATGTGTTCTTTTCAAGCTAAGTATCTTTCACAACCAGTGGGATGCTAGATGCAATCTAATCACCCACAGACTACTATTTCCAAATGATATGAAACAAAGACTGCAAGAAAGTGATCCAATCGTTCAAGGCGCTGAAGCAGTCCATTACTTAGGCCAAGTGCCTCTATTCTGGTGCTTTAGTGTTCCCTTCACCAAATAAAATTATAGTGCTCCATGTATCTGTTCTAGTTCTAAAAATTGCCTTCAAAATCCTTAACCTAGATTAACAGGCAATTGTTGGTATTCCTTATTGTTTTAAGTCAACTTTTGGTGTTTCCTTCCCCGTTTTTTAAACGGATCAACAATGGCACAGATAAAGATTGAACAAGATGGTTCTACAACTTGCTTTAGAGAAAGCATTGATCAAGGATATTGTGCATCATGAAAGAACAGCTACCAAAATGTGGGTGAACAATTATGCATATAATTCTATCTAACTGACCCTCATGCGTTTCTCCAGCTGCAATCTCCAAGTTAATTCTTCAACTTGCTTCTCTAATTTATTCTTTGCAGCTTGCAGAGCCCCAGTCTCCCGTGCAGCCTGAAAAAAGGACGAGTCAAAGTAGAACTCAGATAAGAAGCAGTTGATGAGACCAAACAAGGATAAATAGAATGTAGCGATAGAACAAGACTCATATTTGCAAGCATTTTCGCATGTTTAGCTTTTTCAGTTGAAGTGCACAATGCATGGAACAAACTTAAGTTGTTAAAGAGAGTCGGCTTTTATTTATTTATTCATAACCTCAACACGCCCCCTCACGTGCGAGCCTGATTTTTTTCATGAGCCAAGCATGTGGAAATTTTTTTTGATAATGGGTGGCGGTGAGACTTGAACCTAAGACTGCTCTAATACTATGTTGAAGTGTGTGACGGTCACATCTAAAAACTTAAGTTGTTAGACAGAGTACACTTTCTTTTTTTTGAAATAAGACCGAGTACCTTTTATTTATTTATGTGTTAAACATCGAATAAAATCAATTCGGTCAGATGTATAAAATAGAAAAATACTGATTATAATGATGTAGTTATTCTTTCATTGAGCTTAACAATTTTAGGAACTTAGAAAAGCCAGTCAACTCAGCAGTAGGGCAAAATTTGTCTAAAATGCAACTTGAGTAGCTGCACATAATCACTTTTGCAGTCCAAGACTCCAAGTGATTGCTAAACTAAGGCCTTAATTCTTAGTACTAGCCTTATTTGTAGTCTTTAATTCAGTACTATGACTTGCAAGTTCATGGAGGTAGATGAACCATCTTAAAGAACTTTTTTATAGTGGTGGTATCAGGTAGCTTGCATAAATATCGACAAATCCACTGAGTACCTGCTAGGCTGCTACCTCCCACCAGCATAGGTACCAACAACTCCGCCTACCAAGACTTATGCATATAGGAAGAATTCACCAAGTGTCGCCTTTATTGAATTTGAACTCAGTTCCCAAGGTTGTTACTGCAACTATCCAATCCGTAGACCCCCCCCCCCTTTGGGCCCTTTTAAATACTTATTTTTAAAGTAGAACACTAATTCCCTTAAAAGCAGTCACTTTCACTTCCTTGGTCAAAATCACGAAAGCAACTTTCCAATTCAAGAATCTAATATCAGCACAAGAACCTTTCGAAATTAGTTTTTACAGGGTTCAAGCCTACAACAATATTATATATCTGAAAATTTTCAGGCAGCATATATCACCAAAATAGGAGTCTCAGAGAGCAAAAATTTTGTCCAACAAAGATGATAAAGAGAGATGCGGAATGAGAATTACCATCTTAAGCTTCTTCAGTTCCTTACGAGCAACTTTAGCTCTCCAAGCACATTGAGTGGTAATTGCAGCTTTCTTGAGCTTCTTGAATTTTGAATATGCCAAGAACTTGCGACAATGGCTCTGAACATATAGTACGAGGATCCATGAAATTTCAGCAGTAGATTCTGAGATACATTATTCAGTTGCTATGAAGAAAACTATTGCAAATTGACTACAAGCCTGTTTGGAATGGCTTATTTTAGCTGTTTTTAAGCCAAAATAACTTTTAAGCACTTTTGTAGAGTTTGGGTAAGATAATAAAAGTAATTCAAAAGTCATTAGTTAGAATTTCTAACTTATGGCTTATGATTATAAGCAATAAGTAATAATTCCATCTAAACAGGCTCTACATCTACTAAAGTAGGAATCTAACTCAAATTTTTGAAATGATTATCCTTCATTTAAACCCTAGGGTTGGTTCAACCATAAACCTGAAGGTCATGAAATTGAACCCCAGTTATCCAGATCCTTAGGCTTACTATTCTCCAGGAACAAGAAAAAGAAAAGACAGATTTATCCTTTTAGATATTGAATATGTACCTGAATAATAATTGCCGCTTTTGTCTGGCTTCTGAATCGAAGCTCATTGCGCGCAGCCATCCCACGCAATCCTGTCTGAATTGAAACAGCAGAGGACCACAACTCTTTGTAAGCCTTCCTAGCAATATGCATGCGCTCATTTGTCTGGATTCTAAGAGAAGCTGCTTCCCTCCGCAAGCTCTCATATACACGCCGAGCAAGTTCCCCTACAATGACCAAATGGAAACAATCAAGTGAGTCTCATGATTCCTAAAATAGGAACCAAGGTATGCAGCAAATTCATTACCTCGGCACACAGATTGTATCTGTATTGTTGACCGACGTAACACTGTAAAACTTCTCCGAGCCATGTAAGAACGAACTTTTCTCTGGATGATGCTAGCAGATCTCCCTAACACCTCCGTTCTTCGAGCGTCCAGTTCCGCCATTTGACCAGCTCTCAGAAACACCTTTGTTTTACCAATCTGCAAGACCAAATAAAGACCAATGAATGGCTTTCGAAGCCTAAACATGGGAGAAGTCTCACATGTGAAACTAGGATAAAATTTGATATGGAGACCATATTAAAGTATGCTTATAAACAAGAACAATAATAACTCTGTGAAGACAATCAGTGCAGCATATTAGACTTGCCACTGAAGTTTGCAGCATCATGAGCAGAAAACAATATAAACTAGGATAAGAAAACATGAGAAAGTGCATTTTAGCACTTAATGGGCAAGAAGAGGAAAATGGCTAAAGCAAGGAGCCAATTTGAGATCAACAAATCTAGAAAGAGGTCAAACAAAGATTTAGTTGTTACTATTTATTTGCTTATTGTTTGTCAATGTACTAGTTGTATTAATGTTGTTTATTGTGTTTCGATTATTGCACTATTTTGTTGTTGGTGTTGCTCCCTTCTGGTAGACTTTGCATTGTTTCCTTGTGACTTGCTATATTTTCTTCTTTCTATCTGGAATTGCTGCATTTGAGCCGGGGGTCTTTCATAAACAGTCTCTCTACCTCCACGAGGTGGTGGTAAGATCTACGTACATTCTACCCTCCCCAGACCTCACTTGTGGGATTTCACTGGATATGTTGTTGTTGCTGTATTTATTTGCTTATTTACTTATCAATCATTAGGTCAAACAAGAACTTTGCAAACCTAAAGAAGTTCAAAGCACATCCATGAGGAGTCGACCAACAAAAGAGACAAGAAAGAAGACCAATATGAAACTATTTGTCTTATTAACCAACTAGTAATGCTCATGTGAAAGAAAGAGTTTGATAATGACATAGAAGAGTGGGGGACAAGCCAAAGGTAAATGCAGTCAACAGATTTGTGATCCTCCAAACATTTGTATTCTACTCTCTTCTAAACATGTCGAAAATCTGAACAATTAAGCATAAAAAATACAAAATGGGACAAAACTTGCTTGATATATCTTAATGAATAAGAAATGTTTCCATGTGTTCAAGTAAAAGGCTATGTTCAGAAAGCTAACAAATATTGTCATTAAATTGATTTTTTATGATATTTTAGAATAATACAAAAGACAGAAAAGTACATGCAAAAGTTTGAAAGTGTTTCATATCCCAATAGAGAAATTTCAAAAAATTACCTGGTAGCCTTGAAGTCCAACTTTCTCCAAGAGCCTTTTGCATGCAGCAACCTCGTCCGTACTGTCATGAATTTAGTCAACACATAAAAACATAATCAATTAATAATTTGAATTATACAAGGTAATAACATACCTTCCATCTAAAACTTCAGGAGAAAGGATGCCAAAACGATCTAGAAATTCATAGAATGGTCTCCGAGTAGGATATCCAGCCATGCTTATTCTAATCGCTTCCATCACTCCCTAATTAGAATAAGAGTGAGTGTAAATCCAACTCCCATGTACATTACCAGTAATAAAATTCAAAACGTTTACTTACTCCACAACGCAGCTGCTGCAGAACGTTGTGATTCTCAAAGATAGCTGGCTTTAGCAGATTATTAGGCTTGACACATCGAATGTAGTGGGGTTCTGTTGCATTCAGTGTTTCAAGCAAAGATTGCAGTTGTTGCTGCAAAAATACGACGACACAAATCATGTTTCAACATGTTCCCAGCCATAGCAAAGATAAGAGGGAAAAGCAAATATGAGAGAAAAAGGTGCATTCTACGTGCCTTAAACCTTGAGCCAATTGATGAGAACTTTGATTGTTTTGAGGATTCCTCATTTGATGTTGGAAACAGCCCGGATACAAAGGAACACGTTGAAGCATTCAGGAGTGCCTGGTGCTCAGCAATAACATAATCTTTGTTTTTCTCCAGAAATAATTCGGTTTGATACGTGACCTGGAGAAAATAACAGGTATATAATATCCACGTTTTGACGTTAACTACAAATTCTAAACATGATATTACAAATGGTGTATAGATGAAAAGAAATAAAAACTTACATCACCAGCATAATGGCATATAGTGAAATCAGAACGAGCCAACTTGGGCTTGCAGAAACGTTTATGGTTTTTGAAAGTTTGATAGAGCTTTTGAGCAAACGTTTCATGAGTAGATCTAGGAAACATGCTACAAAAACAAAACAAAAGCATTGTAAGCATCCTAAGCAACCAAATAAGATAATAAGCAGCACAAATAAGTGCGCCAATTATAAAAGAGAGTGGATGATAAGGTTACTGGAAGAACCTCAGCAAGCTACTTACCAAGCTTCATCAAGAAGTGCTATAATACCGCCTGGTTTCTGAGCAAAGGGAAAAATTTAAAATGTCATTAAAATAAGGAAAGAGCAAGTGACTAAGTGCTGGTGCAAATGGTAACAAGAAAAGAAATCAACTGAATGAGAAAATGGAGGGCAAATGAGATTATCCGTGATCTATTATTTAGAAGATCTTTGATGAGGAAGAAAAAAGAAGCTATTAGCCAACTAGCTCATTAGATTTTATCTGACCTAGACAACATGATTTGTGGTCTTCTACTACTAGAACATCTCTGTGAATTTTTTATTCTTGCTGACAATATCTCTGCATAAGCTTTTTGCTACCTGTTATTACTGTTTATCAATGGAACAATCATCTCTGAAGCTATTTAACCCTAAACCTGCAGTATAAAGATCCTTAACCCTACAGGTTCTTCCATGATTAAAACATGTTAGTAACATGAAGTTGAAAAACTGAGCTGCATCAATAAATCTGACAAACGCCTGCAAAGAGAATAACATATTCCTAACAAAAGGCAAGTGACTGCCAAGAAGACATGTAGAGATTTTACAAAGAGGGAAGGGAGGAAAGCAGTAAAATGGGTTTACTGGGGGTCATTGCATCAGAGTGGGGAAGCAACAACTTTTCCTTTACTGACTCACCCAACAAATATATTCTAAGACATTTGCAAGTAAGCAATTGCAAGACTTTAAGCATCCAAAATCTCAGCACAAACCTTTTCTACCAGATCTAGAATATCTTGATTATCAATGAACTCAATGTAGCTCCAGTTAATTTCTTCTTTTGTATACTCTTCTTGTTCCATTTTGAAAACATGCTGTAAAAACATTGGTAGGGTGTCATAAAGCTGAGCAGCAGACTAAAAGTTAATACAAAAAAGATAAGGAGATAGCCAAAACCTGATTGAAGTGCTGCTGAAGCTTCTCATTTGTTAAATTGATACAGAATTGTTCAAAGCTGCAGATATAACCCACAAAAATGATACACTACAAAATAATCAGCTTTGAGATGCGAAAAAATTCAGACACTCGGAGTTACCAAAATGTAACAAAATTCTTAACTGTGATTCTTTAAGCTTCCATAAATATCAGATGTAGAAAGAAAGGAAGACTTAGGAAATTTATGGTCTAAAACAAATTAAACATTTGTGTAGTTATAAATCATCTCATTAAGGGTAAAAGAAGAATTTTAAAGTTAAGTTGTTTCTAATTATAGAAAGGTGACATTCTTTTTGGGACAAACTAACAAGAAAAAGTGTGTCACATAAATTGGAACAGAGGTAGTAACTAACAATGAGATCTTATGTCCACATTAAATTTGATTGGTGAAAGTGTACAGATAAAAACAAACTGATTTTCAATAACACAAATGTGACCCTTGACACAATGTGAAGTACAACGACATTTGCTTGTTTGTGGAGATGTCAAAGGAATTCTTTAATAGTTCACTCCAAGAGAAAATTCACGTACAATCCAACCAAAACGCAACAAATAAGCACCTATTAGTCTTGAAACTCTCAAATCCATAGATATCCAGCACGCCAATCAAAGATTTAGAATTTGGATCTTGACCAATTGAACTATTGATCTTATCTACCAGCCTGCAAAAAAATTGTTGGAGGGTCTGAGTAAACTGACAATTGTTTGTAGAAATAAAGAATACTACAAACAAAGACAATAGCTGAACATGTCATTTAATTCCTGTCTAGACACAAAACTAAAGCTTACCAGTCAAACAATCTTGAGTACACAATTTTTGCAAGAGCATCTCTACTGGTAAGTGCAGCTTCTGGATCCAGCCATTTGGTGATGGTTTCATCACGAGTAACAATAACACGTTTGCAAAGGGAATCCTCTAGAGACTTTACGTCACACCTATGAGTAATATAAACGTTTAATGGCTACTCTGTCTCTTTATCTCTCTCTCTAAAAGAAATGCTTCAAACCAGTAAAAAAGAATAGTGCTTTGATTCAATAATCCTTATATACCACTTACATGAATAGCTCTGCAGCAGTTCTCAGATGAAACCAAGACTTCTCATCTTTGGGCACTGACGAGTCCATCTCCTTACCCTTTGCAAATTCTATGTTTCCAAGATGGAGAATTGCAGCCACTACTCGAAATATTGCATCCTGGGAGCATTCACAAAGTAACCAAGAAAGTATAAGGAGAATCTAAAGTTGAACATGTTTTACTGTCACAAGTAATTTCCCAAAAGATACCTGCTCCTCAGAACTTATGCCAACAACATCCATTGCCCTTCTTGTAGCTAAGTATTCTTTGGCATCATCAAGCCCATCTAACTCATAGCAATTCGTCTGATTGAGATAGTGAAATGTCCTAGGATTGTCCAATTTGAACCTTTGAATGTCCTGAGAGTGGAAAGATAAAATAAGAAGCTTGGAAAACAAGTCCATATGACAGATTATTTCTCAATATGAACTAAGATATCAAAGAGAAGGAAAAGGAGTTGAGCATCCCAGGCAAAGACACTGCGGCACCTCCTACAGGACAATCATGGTAGGTGTACAGGTTGTTATAGGATGATCCCTGAACCAATATATGCTACGGCAGCAGAGTATTGTTCTCTCATCCTGACGAGCCTGTGTGCACGTTGACTATTCCATCGGTTACCTGCTACCTCCCACAGCACACAACTAAATCGGACTATCGTATCAACTTTTTTCCAAATGAATAGTAGGAATGCAAAGATGGTTTCCCTATACTCTATAGCTATCCAAACAAAAGTATGGTACTACTTTCCTACTACTGGGGGCAAAGCATTCTCAGAAGGGTAAAAAATAACGAATATGGAAGTTGTTCGGATACATATCAAAAAAAAATCATAAGTCGTGCAGATTACAATATTACATATCTTTTACCCCTTCATCCATGGGATATTTACACTCTAAAGAAGATTTGGTGTTAAATTGGATTACACATACTGGACAAAACCTATCGTCCCAATGCAATAATCTCTAGGCACTGCCACCATCAGAATACTGATAGTCACATGTGAGCTAGCAAGAACACAGATGACTTGAGGGCATGAAGATCCTTTAACCTAAGCAGGTTGCATCTGGACTATTATTTAACTTCTGAAGCTAATCACAAAGTATAAAATCAGCCAACAACATTATAAGCTGTCAGAGGAGAGGACAAGATAAAATGTCTACCAATAGAAAAACGGCATTTGCAAGTTGCAACCTCTAAAAGATTAACATTGCGAGAATACAAAACCAATGGAAAAAGTTGATTAAATTTTCCAACACAAAGAGGAGTGAACCAAATACTCAAGGGGGGGACAATATAAAATACTGTGGGTTCAGAATACTTCTTCTTCATAGAAATCCATCTAATGAAGTAAATAGTGGTGCATTACCTCCGGTGGTGCAGCACAAAGCATGTAGAAACAATGATAATTTCTCTCAGGATCAGACAACTGGCAAACACGAGATCTTTCAAGTAAATATGTTCTGACAGCAGCTCCTGAAATCCTTCCCTTCTGGTCAAACTGTATCTCCACAAACTTACCAAAACGACTGCAATCTCCATGCAAAAGATATTACAACCATGTAGCAATTTTTTCCAGAAAAAAAATGCCCTCTGAACAATTAGAAAACGGACAAAATTCTATCCAACCTTGAGTTATTGTTTCTGACAGTTTTTGCGTTACCAAATGCCTCCAGAACAGGATTAGACTGCAAAGTGCAAAAGCGTAGTCACCGCGTAAGAGTAGATAAAGGTACAACGGCAACAGATGATCTTTAGTTTTACATCCATACAAACGATTATCAGCAACCAGTTGTAACACTCTAGGTACAATACCGTACAACAGTTTAAGACTTAATACCTCCAGGACTTGCTGCTCAACTGATCTACTACCTTCAGCTGCAGCTCTCCCTCCCATGTAAGCAAGATAGCGCATGAGTTGCTTGGTGCTTTCTGTTTTACCAGCCCCACTCTCCCCACTAACCAATATTGACTGACTTACTCCATCATTGATCATAAGTCTGCACCCATAGTAAATATATTTAAATGACAATTCAAACAAGAGTTTTTAATTCATAAAAACAGAGAAGCACAAACCTGTATGCTGCATCTGCAACAGCATAAGGGTGTGGACTCAGCTCCCCAAAAGCTGCACCTTTATATTGGGCCATCATATGGGTATCATATAAGTGTGGTAGCCTTCTAAAAGGATTGACAGCGATTAATATGTTCCCTGTATATGTCTGAAATCATCATTTATTAGGTTACTTGACCTAAATGGAAAATGAACAGATCTTATAAAATGACAAAGAAACTCACATATATTTCATTGATATCATATCTAGCCTTTAAATTATGTAGGACTCCTGGTTCATGCAAATAAGCCAGCTTCGTCATATCATCCACACCAGACGGCGGCGCTTCAGCATCTTTGGCGTAGACATTAGAAGACTTAACAGCAACCTGTAACCATAGATTTCAGCAAGTAAATGAACAAGGTTCAGCATTTCCCAAAACTCTGCTTAGTTACCAATGTGTTTGAGAGAGTAGGGTGGATAGAACTCAATGCCCTGGCTTGTTTCTGCCGTTAGTTGAATGAACAAACTAATTACTTCTTTCCTACAATAAAATCCCATGTGCTCACTTACCGTTTTACCAGAAGTGCAAAGAACCTTTATGTCTGAACCATTAACCTCCAAAACTTCCCCATCTATCCAGGCTACATCAGGATCCTCCACCCAAACAAGAGAACCAACCGGTAAGCTAATGGAAGCAGCCTGCAAATACAACGATGCGGGTTGCCCATTCAGAAATATTTATTAGAGACAATACCAATAGTTAGTACTCTTTTGTGCCCTTAAATGTATAAGCAAAATGAATAGGAGTCAGATTGAGGCTGCCAGTCCGTATTAAGGATCAAAACATGTCTAGCCATTAAGAGGCCAAGCAATGAGAAGAAAACAACGCCTTCGAAACCAGAGAAATTGTGCCACATTACATTGAATGTTATCAAAAGCATTGTTAATGCAGCAAGTCTTGGCTGATGGAATTAGAAAAAAAATACTTATTCAACATAAAAGGTCATGATGTGTTTATCATTTTATTACACTGCCGCCACCCTGCTTACTACTCACTCTGGGCAATCACTAAAAAGTTTCAGAAAATACATGAGAATGCTCTGTGGAAGTTCATTTAGTTTACCAGCTTTACTTAAAACAGCATGAAAGTGGGAGAAATTAATTATACATTAATTTCTTTAAGATGCTTATGAAAATGCTCATGCAGAAATGGAGCATATATCATGACCCCACCCCCACTCAGCTAAAACAAAAGACAATAAACTACAGAAATTGACCTTCTGAATTAATAAACTCATAAACATCTAACATTTCCTAACCAAAGATGAAGCTTTGACAGCATTTAGCCAACAATAGGAAAGGTATAGTCGATTCCATGATTATAATTTCATTCCATACCGGACCAGGCCTGAATAGGGTCTAGTCAACATAACCAACTTGACCTGAAATTAACCATTCAACCAAAAAGTAAACAACATAGTCCCTTCATCCATAGACTCATAGCAATCTATAATTTTTATCTTTTACAGAACTTTAGTTAGCAAAATAAAATTTCCATAAACAAGTCTTAATCACCATGCCCAAATGGACCCAATGTCATAAAGTATCCTCATTAGTCAAAAGTCCATTACACAATCTGATAACAATGAGGAATACCCTTTAAATCAAATTTCAAACAGATCAAACAAAATACATCAAGAAATGCAGATCAAAAACAATGCTGTAAGAAATAATCCAATAGTACCATTAATTAAACAACTCCAATCAGATCAAATCAGCTCCTGAATCATCAATAACAATAGACTGACAACAGATCAAGAAACCACTGATTTCCCACAACCCAATCTCCTCAAAAATGATAAATATAAAGCAACAGTTCACTTTCACTTTTCTTCTATTGCTCTCTGACTTCAACTTGACTCCAATTTTTTTCAACTTTTCAAACTAACAAACAAGCAAGATCTGGTGAGCAAATGAACTGAAAAAAACCCCTTTATCCTATACTAAATCACCAGTCCAATTTCTCTTGAAAAATTACAGAAAAATCGGAGAGGGAGCAAAAGAATCGTGTCTTTTTCTTTTCTTCTTCTTCTATATCTCAAGTTCAACTCAAAGCCCCCACGTAGTTTTTGAGAGGGGTTGGTCTAAGTTATATTAATAAGTAATTAAATGACTAATTGTAATTAAAGAGATTAATATCTGTTAAACAAATTAAATACCGAGTCTACCCTTCCTAGATTCGCGATATTACAAAAGAAGACTCGAACAGGTCATTAACGCGGACAAGATGTTGTTGTGGTCCCTACCGTTTAAAACGGCGCGGCGGGTAACCGAGGATTTAGCTGTTTTTGGATACGGCGTCGTTTAAGCCATTCATTTGTGATTGTCAATTAGGGTAAAAGTGGGTGGGGTTACATGGGGTAACTAAGCAAGAGTATTAAGACTAGTGGTCAACAAGTAGGTGAAAACAAAAAGAACCCAACAAGTTAGGGACCTATTATAATCACAAGTGGTCAACAATGTTTTTTCCTTTCTTTTTTTTTTTGTTTTTAGGCAATTGAAGTTAAACCTTATAGCCTATTTAGGACCTTGGGTGAATTTTAATTATTTCTTTAATATCTAAATATATATTAAAACAACTTTCTTTAAAAACTATTGGATATAAGAATTGAAATTACTAGTTAAGTTAATTTTCTAGTTGTAGTTGATGGTTGTTATGATAATAGTGGTTGATAATGATAATTGTAAATGATGGCTAGTGATGTTGATAATTAACTACGGGGATATGTGGTGGTTGTAGTTGTGGTCGAGTGTGGTGGTGGTGATAGTTGATACGGATGGATGGTAGCAACAGTAGTGACAATGGTACATGGCGACGGTTAACATTGAAAATATATGGAGTAGTGGTGAACTATCATTTTATAGAACTTCTCGAATGACATCTTAGTAGGCGTTTGGATATGTGATTTTATATCATGTTTTCATATATTTCATGAAATTTCAAATTCTCTAAAAAGCTTAATTTAGAAATTTCATATCATTATTTCACATTTTTCAAATACAAAAGTTGACCCACAAGTTTATATTAGTGTAAAAAACATATTATATCTACCAACCATTTATTTTATATGTAAACAAAGTTTATAGTTGATATTATTACTTTACACACTTATCATAACTTGTGCAGTGTTACATAATTTTTTGCAAGAATATCAAAGGATTGATGAGATATTCAAGAAATATGAACATGATGATGCTCAATGTGTGATTAGATTGTTCGTACTATGTGGGATAATTATACTAAAAAATAGTACACTATAACTCATGTTTAATTTTACTTTTTTATTAAACTAAAGTTCGATCAATAAATGTTGTATTTAAAAAAAAAAACTTTTGTGATAGTGTATCATACTTTTGTTATAATCTTTTGCTTATTTGGTTAGATCGTATAAAGAATTGGAGCGATTTCGATAGTTTTCACAACTTGTGGGGTTTTATGCTTATGATTAAAAAAAATACAATTTAAAACTAAATTGCATGTTCAAACAAAACTTCAACTTTATCTTATGTGATTTCATATTATAATATTAAATCACGATTTCATCTCACATGGCCTCACCTCAGAGATTGGCTGAGCGTAGATAAATCTTAAAGTATACTTTCATCCGCATTTTTTCTTATGATAGATTCGATAGTATCTCCCAAACGGCCCTAAGTGATATTAGACCTCATTTGTTTGAACCTGCACAATCCAAATTATGGAGTCATACAGACACTTATCCTATCCCTAACTAGATAGTTAGGGTGTGCAGGAGGAATTTGTTTTGGGGAGTTGTATGTGAGAGGGAGGGTTTAGGTCACAAAATTTTCTTTAATCTCATTTAGAATAGGTTAAAACGACATAGTACATGAATTAAAAGAGTGGAAAAAGATCAAAACAACCCTGACTAAAAACCAACTTCAACACATTCTATGAGATCATCTACGGTCCGTAAATCCCTGTCCGTAGAAATCAGAGTGAAATACCGATTTTCTGAACTTTAATCTACGAGACCTATCTATGATTCATAGTTTCAACTATTACTCATAGATGTAGTCCATAAGAATCAGACTGAAATTGAACTTATGAAGTTTCATCTACAGTGGGGCATCTACGACCCGTAACTTACTAAGTTTCATCTACAGGGGGCATCTACGACCCATAACCCCTTTTACGAGTCGTAGAACCCCTTCGTCAAAGTCCGACTAAAAATCCTTAATTCTAAGACTTCCATTCATGAGCCCATCCACGACCCGTAAGATGGTTTACGGGTCGTCATAAACCAAGTCCATAAAACTCAGACTAAATTTTCTATTTCAGAACTTTCATCTACAAGTGACATCTACAGTTTGTAGTTTCTTTTACTGCCTTACATGCTGTTCGTAAATCCAATTTTCTGCAAGTTTACACTTTTGAACTTCTGAGGTATTACAAATAAAGACAACTTTTATTCATTTAGATATTGAAAAAATAAATACTATTTAATTATTTAGTATTCAAATCTAAACACGGCATCTTAATATTAAGATGTTTATTCATATTCATATATCTAAAGCTCTAAACACGTCTTACTACTCAGATAGCTATTCATGTATTAATTTTTCATGATTCAAATTTTCTAAGTCGTGATGGCCGGTTGCTACCTAAATCCCGTATGTCACAATTCAAAATTATGATGACACATATCCTAATCGACCGATAAATAAGTCAAACCTTAACTAAATTACTAAATTGAATACTCTTCAAAATGCTTAATTAAAGGTAACAAGTAGCAGGAGGAAGGTCTTAAAATTAATTCCATAAACTGAAATAAAAATGCGAAAAAAACATAATCTACAATTCCAAAATCTGATAATATGATGAGTACAAAACTTCTAAAGTAACTTAACAAGATACAAAATTACTACAAATTATTTGACAGATAAGGACATGCATAGTTGCATACAATAAAGATGGTGAAGTTTGGATGTAACAGAATAGCCAAATAACTACCCCCAAAAATTCCAGTAAGCTTTTAGTAAAATTTTATTCACTACGTTATATTTTGCTCCTAAATTGTCATATGAATGTGAGTTAATATGTTTATGTTTAATTACACTTATCTTGAAAATTTTATGTTATTTTTTAAAAGAAAGTTGTACTTAATAATATGATTTATTCTTTTTTTAAAATATTAATATTAATTAACGCAATACACATGTGCAGACTTGTAATACACTTAACTAGTTTCACAAAAAGTACAAATCAAACTAAGTATATACATTTTTTTTAATTTGGCCATATATTCTATAAGTTGATTTCGACGAAAAAAATTATTTTCAAAACAACATTTTCACGATGATGGTTAAAGTAATTGTTTTTTTTACTAAATGTAATTGGTTTAAAATAATCAACAAAATGATTAAATCGGAAAGATGAATAAATTATAAAAAAATAATACTATGAAACTTATAGACATGATACTTTTATTACCTTATAAATTTTTAAGAAAATCATTTCCATTACTTAAATTCTAACTAATTAAAGAGATCAATCAAATTTAATGTTGATAGTTTAGTGATACCAGTTGGTCATTGATACAGGTTGAACACCTAACTAACATTAAAAATATATAATGAATCTCACAGTAACTTTTTATAGCTCTCATTTTCTACATCAATTAAGACTAATAATGTATATAACCTAGATAATACTACACAAATCATTGTTTATAAAAGTGTTTGTTCTGGTTAATTATTATGTGATGTTCTTAGATCGGTTTGGCATTACTGCTAAAAACAACATATTTTTAGAATCAATTTATAAAAATAATTTTTCAGAAAAATGCTTTTGCAAAAATAATAATTTGTGTTTTGCGAATTCATTTTATCTGGTTGTTTGTAATATTTTGCTTCAACAATATTGTGTCTCTTTGCTTTTCTTTTTAAGCAAAGAATGAGACTCTTGTTTAAAATGATAACATCATTAGCGTTTTGGTTTAGTTCTTTTTTTTTTTTTTACTTTTTTTGGTTGATTTAAGCATGCAATCCGAATAAACTCCATTTGTTGACTATTAGTTAAAAAAATTGCACTATACTTTGATTTGATTTTTAGTAATCCAAATAATCTCGTACCATAACGTATTTAAAATATAATAATAATTAGTGAAATAAAAGGCCGTATACAAATTATCAAAGTTATTCCAATCTTCTACGGTTTAAAGATAAACTCTTTATAATATTTTAAATATGAATATTTGTTACGAATCACAACTACAAGTTTTAATTGTTGGTTCTCAAAATCCAAATTATTGGGGATTTGAGGTGTGAATGAGAATTGAGAAAAGACATTGTTTGAGTTGAAAAAAAATAATTCTACATTTCTAATCTTATGTTTGAACGGAGGATACGACATAACATTGGTTGCTTGAATATACTTACTTTTAAAAAGAAAAAATCCTACCCGATATTCAATATCCACATTAAAATCCGATTATATTAGAATTCGCACTGCATAGGATCTCATTCGGGTGAAAGCGTTTCCTACGAAGGATTTTGTTTTGACATAAAACTTTGAAAATCAGAAAATAAAAAATTGATTTTTTTTTAAAAAAAGAACTAAATCAATCAATCGATGATCACCCCTAAGCCCCACCAGATGGCAATTTCGTCATCAAAGTGTTTGCCAATTTTTTATATGTTTAGGGTAGAAAAATATTTTTTTTTAAAATGAAGAAAATGATTATTTTAATGGAAATAAGAAAACAAGTTACATAAATGATATTCTAAGTTTATTATCTCCTCTACGATCACTTAATCCCCCAACCCCTATCCTAACCATCCCACCTCACGCGTCACTCCACCTTAATTGATTACCTCCACTCTCCGTTTCATATCATTTTCATAATATTTTCTTACTTATTTATTAAACACTAAAAAATAAATAAGAAACACATTTATTCTCTTTCTTCTAAAAATTCAATTCTCGATATAAAATACTTTCCTCCCTTCGTATCAAGCGCACCCTTAAAAATTCCCAAAAAAAAAAAGCCAAATAAAGTATACGTAGATACTTACTATGTACGTATTTAACGTGTTGCAGTATTTACCTTTGAACGCGACAAGCAAGGGAAAACTTTAGTACTAGTAACAGAAATAGCTGATGTGGAATGATATAACCACAGCTCTGTCATACTACTATTATAACCACCCACTCAAAAACCGCCACGTATACACAGCGAATCATTAGATTGGTCGGAACGAATATTCCTTTTCCACGCGCTTACATAGCGGTACAAACACGTCCTTTACTTCACTATGAAGAAATGCACATTTCAAACCTGGAAAGTGAAGTTTCCGCGCGTGGGGAAATGTTGACGGTGTTGTTAGTAACTTAGTTGCACGTTGTTGGGAGGAGGAGCTTTTAAGGACAACTATGCATTGGGGAACGTAAAAGGTCTTAAACAGTTAGAAACGCTAGATTCCTGGGCTCAATAAGAAGTATGCATTAGAAATCTTGACAGACCCCTTACTCGAGTAAAAGGATAGAGATTCTTCCATACAATCATCAAACTATATAAGATTTATCTGTATTTCGATTCGAATTCATTCTTTTAAATTCGGATGCTAAACTAGATTGAAGTTGACCGTGCGGACTACCGTCCGTCTTCATTGATCCTGTAAAAATTGCTTAAATATAGTATTACACTAATATGTTTTATCAAATCTAAAGTAGATACAAAATTTACTTAGGTGTCGTATGATTAATGGCTTAGAGAGGAACTATATATATATATATGAAAAAGTAAACACAAAAAAAATCTAAAGAAGTGCAACATCAATTCTCAATACATATAAAATAATTCAATCATATATAAACAGTATAATTTTCTATCAAGGGAGTTCATAGGCTCTACTCTATCCGGCTTTGCCCTAGTATTAATCTTCACATAGATCTTGCATATTAATGGCTTAGAGAGGAACTATATATATATATATATATATATATGAAAAAGTAAACACAAAAAAAATCTAAAGAAGTGCAACATCAATTCTCAATACATATAAAATAATTCCAATCATATATAAACAGTATAATTTTCTATCAAGGGAGTTCATAGGCTCTACTATATCCGGCTTTGCCCTAGTATTAATCTTCACATAGATCTTGCATATGAATGCAAGGTAAAAAAAATTCTCTTTATTGCTAATATATATATATATATATATATACGACTTAGTTTATATTATTATTTTTCGAAATAACTAACATATACATAAATTATAATTTATTTATTTTATGAGGGATAAATGATAAAAATAAGTAATTCTTACATTATTAACATTTATATAACCAGTTTATATATTATTAGTATTTGCATAACTCTAATCAAGGGGGGACCCACCCTTGGTCTGACACCTCTTCGTCGAAAAATTGCATAACTCTAATCAGGGGCAGACCCACCCTTGGTCTGACACCTCTTCGTGGGAGAATTACATTATATATAGATGCATAACTCTAATCAGGGGCGGACCCACCCTTGGTCTGACACCTCTTCATCAGAAAATTACATTGTATATTGATGTCAAATTTTGATTTAATAAATATATATATACAAGTATTGACATTTCTTGAAATAAGTTGAAAGTTCAGTCTACTGGTTAAGGGGTTGCAAAAAATTTCATGAGGTTGCATCTTCAAGCCCTATCTTGTTATAATTTTTTTACTATAATCATTGACACCTCTTACTGAAAATCCTAGGTCTGCACTGACTCTAATCAACTATCAAACCGCTTAATATATTTTACAACTTCTGAAATTTGATATTTATTACTATAATATTATTATTGTGAAATAGGGCACACAAATGTGATTACAAGATTAGTAATTACTGATTACAACACTTAAATTTGTGGAGTAATGAAGAGCGATGTTTCCGTATCACCGCCATAATGCACGGAACAAATGATCCCACCTTACACTTCACGTGTTGACCACTGCCTAATTAAATACTCCACTCTCTTTAATTATTTGTTTCTCATTTTTCTCAAATTATATATTATTTTAAAATTTTAAGATGATTTGTTTTTTTTTTTAGTTCTTAATAGTAAAAGTTTTGGACATGTAATAAAGAGGAGATGTGTTGACACCTCAGTGAGAAGGTGTGAGAGGGCTAGTGCAACTTCATATTACAGAGGACATGACTCTAGATTAGAATGAATGAAAGTCGTATATTAGGGTAAATTATTATCTTGTGAAAGTTGGTGTGTAGTACTAATCGTATATAGTTATTGTCATATGTTTTTTTATTGTGTTTCGATTATAACACTATTTGCTAATGTTATTGTTCCTTTTTTAGACTTTATAGTGTTTTTCTTATTAACTGGTATGCTTCTTCATTATTTTCTTCTTGTTGTACTTGAACTTTGAGTAGATGGTCTATCGGAAACAGTCTATCTAGCTTCTCAAAGTAGTGATACTGCATACACTCTATTCTCCCAAGATCCACTTAATAGGATTTCACTGGATTGTTATTTTAATAGTAAAAGTTTTTAAAAGTTACAAGACACCTTAGTAGTAGTAATAATTTAAGAAAATTAAATTATATCTAAAGAAAATAAAACAAAGGTAAAGTAATCAAATAATTTCTTTTTTAGAAGATAAATGTAAAAGAAAAATAGAACTAATAATTTGAAATGGAAAAGGTAAGATGGAAACTAAAGTAAGTAAATACATGTATAAAGTACAAAGATATGTCACTTTGAGGCCCCCAATGGGCCATTGAGATAGAGTTGTGATTTGTTCATTTCTGTTGGGCTTACTTAAATAATGCCCAACGGAAGAAATGTTTCAAAAGTCGTGGCCCATCAAGGTATTCATTTCTTGTGTTTTTCTATCATGTCGTCTTCGAAGATGATTTTCATTTTGTTTAGTTATGTTTGTTATAATTCATAGGATAGGAACACACACTCAAATGCATGTTATCGACTTTAATTTTGGGATATAAGATTCTCTTATAGATACGAAAATCTAATTCAATTTGAGTTTTTAAAAAGGGCGAAATCTTTTTTAAAATATAAATATATGTCACGTTTAAAAGGAATCAGCTTAGTGACTGAAGATTGTCATAAATATATACTACAATGATTAGCATATTACAAATTCAAATCACACATCTCCGATGAATTATTTAGGTCGTTTTTACTCTCAAAACAATATATGTTTTTATCTTACATAGAATTTGCTATTAGCGGTTATGAAAGTTTATCTCAAGATCTAAATTGCAATACAAAAATATTCGAAATGTGTGAGGGAATGGATACAATTATTAAAAGGGTAGGGACGTAAGGATGGATGAGATGTGTGAGGGAATGGATACAATTATTAGAAATTTAATAGGTTAGAATCAAGTGATCCTCCTTTTGCACTAATATATTTTATTTTTATTTCTTTTCTTTTCTTTTCTTATTTTTATGTGAAATGCACAAGCCAATAATGTGTATTATAACTATATATACATTGATTATATAATTAATATATACATTTTTTATACAATGTATATACACAATATCTGTTATATTCATTTTTATTAATAGACTTCTTTATATATACACTTTATATTCACTTTTCATACCATATATATACCTATGTATACACTTTTTTATTTGTATAGAGCAGTAAAGAGCTCTATTGCCCTACTCAGAGCAAATTTGAGGGTCATAGGTGAGACTTTAAGATTTGACTATAACTTGTAATTATTTTGGGGGAAAATTATAAGAATATACTATTTAAGAACTTAATTAACAATATATGTATATACTCCTTTTTATTTACAAAATTAGGTTTTTAATTACAAACATGACAAAATATTTATTTTTTATTTTTTATTTATATATATTATTTTCTGATATATTTCCTTTTTTGGGGGGGTGGGGGGTGGGGTTGGGGGGTTATGTGCTAAATTTATGGGATTGATAATTATTGTTTACTTTTTGGCTTTCCAACCATAATTAAACTCTTTTATATTATTCTTTTCCTATATATTGAATTTCTGATTTTTTTAAAAAATTATATTTTAGTATTCGATTTGTTTCCTTTTTTGGGGGGTTATGTGCTAAATTTATGGGATTGATAATTGTTGTTTTTTTTTTTCTTTTCAACCATATTTATACTCTTTCATATCATTTTTTTGCCCATATATTGAATTTTTGATTTTTTTTTTTATATATTTCAATTTATTTCTTTTTTTTTGGGGCGGGGGGCGGGGGTATGTGCTAAATTATGGGATTGATAATTATTGTTTACTTTTGGTTTTCCAACCATAGTTATACTCTTTTATATTATTTTTTTCTCATATATTAATTTTTCTCTCTCTTAATTTTTTATTCAATCAAATCAGATTATTAATGGTAGCCTTCTCTCACCTCTTTAATATTGTTTTCATACTAATATCGTTTTCCTTTATTGTGACCACATTTTAATTATTATTTTTCTGAAAATTTGAAAGTTATATACGTTATTGTTTATGACAAAATATTTTAATATTATATTACACCTCAATATATACCATATAATATTGTGTGAAAATAATATGTACCATATAATATATATATCAATATTGTATCATCTAAAATATCAAAATTATACCAACATTGTATCATCTAAAATACCAAAATTATACCAACATTGTATCATCTAAAATATCAAAATTATATCATGTGAAATACAAATATTATAGCAACATATGCACCATCTAATAAACTGAACTTGTTGATATTTTGTCATATTTTTTTCTCAAATTGTCAGTTTATAACATAACGAAAATTATTATTTTGATAATATTATCTTTTAAAATCAACACTAGTACAAACTTGAAAACTTGAAATTACACTAAAACGATGTGATATTATTCACGAATAACATTGAAAATTTCTAATATCAAAATTGTATCATATAATAACACTAACATAGTACCATATAATATACCTATAATTATTAAATTCTACCTCATATAATATACCAATCTAGTTGATATTTTGTGTCATTCTATTTTTAAAAAAATGAAATTTATACTACAAGGGAAACCAACATTAATAATAGGACCAATTATATCATATGATTAAATATAATTCTATTTTTTTTTTAATACAACGAATAAAATTCAAAATCGCTAATATCATTCAATTAGATTATGAAGAAAAAAAATGTGTAATAAACAAAAAATTAACTCAACAATATTAATCCTCATATGGTTATTTGGTATAAGTTTTCCTGGTCATTTATAGGCTATAACATATTTTTTAAAATATACATTAGATCTCTTGAAATTTTTTTCTTTTCATTGGTATTTGCGTCATATATCACTCCTTCAATCTTGAAATCCACATACCTTCCTACAATACATTTCAACAAAAAAATTTAAAGAACCTACTAAACACCAGTTATAACAATTAAATTTAAAACACACAATCATATTTTTTATATCACCAAACAAAAGTTATATACAAAATGGTGTATAATATGGTTAAAAATTGGTGTCCACTTCATTATTCTTATAATGAAATTCGAACACCAATTTATAACCAACTATATGTACAACATTAATTTTTGAAGATTGATAAAGTTAAACTTGATTATATGTAACATCATAATTTAATCAAAAAATACATCAACTATGACATAGAAGTATACGAAATAAATATAGAATGTTGGTGTTGATTTAAAACCTAATATACAATATTGATTACGCTATATCATTTATAACAAATAAACTATCAATTTGACCAAATAATCTACCAAAACACTATCTATAACAGATCGTCAAACTCAACTTTATGGTGTTTGAAAACGACCTAAAAATAACAATTACTTCAATATATGTACCAAAAAATACATCTATTACCCCATCAAAATTTACCAAATAAATAAAGAATATTGGCATTCATTAAAAACTTACTACAAAAATCTAATTACACCTAGTCACTTACCAAAAAATATTCAAATATGCTCTTAATACATGACTTAAAACATACCTTCACTTTCACCAAATAATCTACCAATATACAATACACCTAACAATCACGAGTTGACAGACTAATAACAAATTAATATAAACTATCAATTACTTCAATACATGTACCACAAAATATATCAATTACACCAGCAAATTATATTAAAATTTTTAATGATTGTTGGTGTTAATTTAAAACCTAGTATACAATATTAATTATACTATATAATTCACAATAACTACACTTTCAATTTCACTAAATTATCTCACATGTTACTATTAATAATAGATCTCATAATCAACTTTAACAACCCTTACAAGTACACCATAATAGATGCCACAAACAATCTACCCAATTTTAATTCAGAATCATATATTCCTAAGATCGTCGGATTTCGAATTAAATTTCAAGAAATAAACACCAATTTCGGAAACAAAAAAACAGATACCAACCAAATAGTTTATAAGATCACGATCACAGTAATTAAAAAACCAAATATAATTAAACTTACTTGATGCGTCCCATCGTCCGTTGTGTTGAAGTAGAACTGAAAAACTGTTGGTATCCATTATTGATTAAACTTACAGAATATGGAGATACAAAAGTTTATTTTGGTTAAAAACCTTTTTTAGATGAGAGAGAACATATAACTAAATTTGAGTAAATCGTGGGTCCTTATTATTACGTGTTTTTTTAAACTTTTTTTTAAATATATAATTCATTTGCTATATTTGAAAAAAAAAAACTATTGTTATATAGATGAAAAATAAACTATTGTTATATAGTGGTTATTAAGGCTATATATTTGTATATTTTAGTTTTTGGCCCTTATTTTGGACGTAAAGTGTATTTAGTGATGTATAATTCAAAATTGGGCCATTACAATTTCTGATGGCCACACCATATCACCATATCATTTTTCGAGAAAATTTTAGAAATAGCAAACATAATAGACATAATAAGACTCTATAGCTATAGTTTCGATAATTGTGCTTCATAGCTATAGTTATGTTTGCTATGGAGGCTGTGGCGTGGTATGCATATTTCACTTGCCCGTTTGTATATTTTACTTGCGAATATACAAATAGGGTAAGTATATACAAATTATGTATTTATACATTTAGGAATTTTTCAGAACTATGTTTGTATATTTCGCTTGCTAATATACAAACAAGGTATATTATTGTGAATTTTTCATAAATCGTATACAAATAACTATGGTAAGCATATACAAATTCTGGATTTATACAATCAGAAACCGAATTATACAAAATTCTGATTTATACAATTAAGCAAATTTATTTAGGTGAATCATACAAATTAAATGAATAGCAAAATTTTGGAAAACTATGGTTGCGAATCACAATTTTCCAAAACAATAGTTATAGCATTTAATATCGTTTAAATATTTGTTATTCTCCACAATTTTCCCTTTTAAATTTGTATAACTTGCAGGGATTACTAGATAACAAGCCTACTAGTCTAGGCCCTAGTTCAAAGGCCCAAAATTATTTCTTAACAAATAGTGGGATTATTCTCAAAGTCAGAGAACTAGACAATAGAGATAATAGCATTACAAAAGAAAAATTGATATATATATATCTATATAACCCTTAGATAGAATTAATATGTTTATAATAAAGTTTGATATCAGTAGCCATTTGTGTATCCAGCCCTCACAAAAACAGAGGAGTGAATATTTCTTTCCTAAAATCTTAGAATGTTGTTTCAAAAGATTCAAATTTGTCTAAATGACTCCAAATTTGCTATCCAATATTCTAATATCAATTCCAACAATTTCCAGCGATTATATTCAACTAAAATCTTCAAAAATCAATAGACTCAATTTGTCTTTTTCAACCATTCATTCTTCAAGCTCCACAAAACCTAACAATGTTTCTTTTTCTTTCAATTTTCTTCAATAGACCAATTCAAATCAATTGTGGCGCATATATATATATATTGTAGAAAAAAGAATAAGTAGAAGTTATGGCGCATATTTATATATATGGTGTAATTTATGGGTGTCAAATGGGCGGGTTGGATTGAAATTGGAGATATTAAAATGAGTTGAAACATAAATTGAGTTGGGTCTTGACCCGTCCAAGTTTACTCTGGACTCAAATGAGCTAAAAATTAAGTTGAGTCATGACCCGCTTAATCTCAACAATTTTAACATAATGTTATTTAACTTTTATAACCACAATTTAAATTTCAACCCAAGAAAATTTAAAAAAAGAAGTTACAAATGGATTGATAAATCCTAAAAGATATGAATTAGACAGTAATTTATACCTTTATCAATGTAGGAACATACATTACATCAATAGAAATAAATGGTCTTAAAATGGGTTGAAATTGGAGATTAAATTAGGCTCAACTAAGAATTCTCTTAAAATGGGTTAAGGCTTGAAAAAGTTGAGATTAAACCCAATTCAAATTATCTTAAGCCCAACCCTTAAAATTCTAAGCGGGTTGAATAAGCTACCTATACTCATTTTTGACACCCTAAATGTGTATCATTCATAGAGAAAACTAAACATTAATGTAAGGAGTTGATAGTTCATTTGGTGAGCTAGCTTCCTGTCTTCCACAACAAAAGTGGATGATTTTAGTCGTCCATTACGACAAATATAAAAGATTTAGCGACAATAATATAATTATTGTTATATTATATTTAGTGGCAATAATGAATATGAGTATTTATAATCAATACTTTATATAAATGTCATCATGCTACATGAGTGTCAGGGGTTCATCCGAACCCCCTCGACAAAAAATTACACTCTATATATAAGGTAAATTTTCAATATTTCTCTCTCTCTCTCTATATATATATACACATATACTAATATAATTCAGAACCACCTAAATTAAAGAAGAGAGATAACCCAATGGTACTAGATTGTGCAACTTGAGTCGTGAATGCTATTTCCAGTTCGCACATTTGATTCCCATTGAGTGCGCAAGCTGCCTAATTTTTTAAAATTTTTATTCTTTGGAGTTTGTAATTTGAAGTACTCTCTAGTCCACACATTTATATTTTTATTTTTCGAACTCCCTGAATGAAAATCCTAAATCCGTCACTGAAAACCGCTTAAGACTTTAGCAACTCTAGAAGCAATATCATTAACTCAATTACCATTAAATATTTTTACAGTAATATTAGAAGGAGAATGCATAGCCACCAGGGCCCGACTCTATGCTTTGTAAAATAAGGCTTATGCTTTTGGGGGCCTCAAACTTTTATCAAGAATAAATTTGTGTTAAATTTTTTATAGAAAAAATTGATTATTTATGATAAAAAGTATAAATTTTTTTAAAAAATATTATTTTATCCACTTTAACATTTTTTGTACTTTGTTAAAACTAAGAATTAAAAGTGAAAAGTGTTGAACAAAGTGAATTACAATTTTTTTTTTTTTAGTTTCAAGTATTACAACAAGCATATTAAAATGGGGTATGCCAAGTCATCAACTTCTTGAATCAGATTCTATGATTGTAACTCTCATCTTTATTTAATATTTATCAACTTATGTTAACAATTCATATACTATAATTGTCTCACTGAAAGAATGTTTTTCAATGTTGAGTTGATAAAATCTTACCTAAAACTAATAATTGAAAAAAGAATATCAAATACTAATACTTTTCATCTAAATAGTGTAAGAAAAATAATTTTTGAATAAATATGTATATAAAGTTTGTTTATATTTTAGGCCTAGAATTGAAATTTCGTTTTAGACCCCCAATTACGTTTAATTGTCCCTGATCGCCACTAAATGTCTTTTTTATTGGTTGCAGTGACATAAGTAGCATGCATATATATACTAGTATTTCCTTCCCCTCTGATGTATGTGAAAAAACACCAATTTTACAATATATATATATATATAGTAGCATGCATGTATAGAGGCCGTATTGGTCAGAGGAATGAATATATATTATGGACTATGGTATTGGGTCAGCAATTCTGCAAAACGCATGGGCATGGCCCCAAAGGTTAATCTGTGGTCCTTTTTCTGTTTGAGGACCCAAACTTGTTTCTCCACTGTTTAAACTGAATACTTATAAAGGTTTACGTACTCCTTTTTCACCTTTTCATGTCATATTATTTTCGATCTCTGTCCCAATTTATCTGACACAATTTTCTTGTTAATTTGTCCCAAAGAGGATGTTACATTTCCTTATTTTGCAACATCATCTTACATGAGTCTCACTTAACATTTTATTGTGAAGAAAAGTCAAGTAAAAGTAAGCACTAGAGTAACTTTAATAAGAACAATTTGATAAATATAATAAAGTTTTTCTTTATTTCTTTAATTCTGTACCCGATCAAATGGTGTAGCATAAATTGAGACGAAGAAAATAGTAGGAATGTCGACGTTGTTTAAAATGTATTACTCCTTACTAATACGGAAAATAATACAAACATTAAGTAATTGATGAGTCAAAGCTTCAAATGTAGCTAGCTAGTGTATGTATCGCCACTCCACAGAGCTCAACTCTCCCTGCGGAGCAGAAGTTAAAATTTGATGTTTATGAGTTCTAAATTTGCCATCAAACTTATAACTTATCTTAGATGATGGGTTTGATCACAATCAAATATACATATACATATTTAATGAATTTTATTATATAAAAATAAAGTCTAAGCAAAAGTTAGTCGAGTATCTGAATCCGTACTAGATGGATGATGGTCTATCTACATAATTAGAAAAAATGTATAAAGTGAGATCACAAAGAAAAAAGATAGATATATAAGAGTAAAAACAAGGTAGCGTGCTTCCTGCTTTTGCTTTTAGCTAGCTCAGATATATATATATATGTCTCCAATAAGAAGGACAAAAAAAAATGGCTTGTTTAGCTGGGGCTATGCTCAAGAAAAGCTTCTAAAAGATTGTCCTATAGTAGAGTAGTCCCTAATGGCAGGGACATGAAAGCAACTCATATGGTTCTATCCGTGCGTAAGACGTAAAAGAGCAAAATTAGTTTTCCTAATTTGTTCTCTTAATATGAAACTTGTCACGACATAATAATCGAATGTGATGACACATGTTTTATCTCACCAAGACAAGTTAACTTAAACAATCTTCTACAAGGATAAATGCAGAAATAAGAGAAGAAACAAGGAATTAAGAACAATATTTCACAGAATCCATAATATCCGCCAAAACCCGATATCACGTGTACAAACCACTAGATAATAATAGAGATTCGATGAAAGAACAAGTTTGAATGTCTCCAATTCTAGAATAGAAATAAGACATAATATATGGGGATGTGAAGTCTGCTGGAGCAACTAGCAGCTACCTCACGTACTCCTAAGTGTAGGCCTCAAATATTGACGTGGGAGGGTGATCAGGATGAACCGGACCTGTAACCTACACAAGAGTAGAAAGCAAGGGAGTGAGTACCAAAACAACAACAATACTTAACAAGTATTCCTAGTTGACTCTAAACAAACACAGAAATTAGAATCCAGCCCATTCTAGCAATAACAATAGTGACAAGACTTACGCAATAAAAATAACCCCGCAATAAACTGCATCATCAGACCCTCAACAGTATCAATTCAACTTTCCCAATTCAATAACAACGATAATAGCAATTCACTCATAGATACGAATCAAATGATGTGCAATGCAGTGCAAATTAAATGTCATAGAAAATGATGCATGTGTGTCGTATCGATACACATCGCAGTTCATCGGTTAATCAGGACCCATGAGGAAAATATCAGTCCATGCACCTTTGATCATATTAGATCGTATCATATCATATTTAAGATCATATCACATCCTCTTCGTCGTTTTTTTTTCATCATGCCATTTTTTAAATCATTTCCACATTATGTCATCTCATATTAGAGTCTCAATATCAATGCAAATAACAAGTTCATATGCATAATGAGAGGATGACAAGTATCACATCAATAATCAGCCGCACCAATCATATGACATATCATTAAATGATCATAAGAGTCATTCAAAACCACTCATGGACATAATACACAACAATAGATCAACAATTGCAATCAACCCCACATACTTGAATCCAGAATTCAAGTGTTTTCTCAACAAAACCTAACAATTTTTTTCAATAAAGTGGTGGTATGTATATGTAATGTGTATATATTGCATAAATAATGTATAATCGTGTACAAAAATAATGTATAACTATGTATCAATAATATATATACATTCGTATATATTGTTTCTATAATATTTATACATTGTAGTAATTCATCTTCTTTAATAAGCTGATTTAAAAAAATAAAAGCACACAAATATTATGTTTAATTATCCTAATAAGTAATAACAACATTCAAATTTCAAAGCATATCACATTTGCAATGGACGGTTTGATCCTTTTGCTACTACAAGACCAACTCATAATACATAACATATAGTTAAAACCAACCAGTCGCACGAGTGTGAACACTATACATGTAAAAAAGTGTGATCAAGACTATGCTACATAGGTGGTTAGAATAACTTGCCAAGAAAGTATATACAGTAAAATCTCACTAAATTAATACTCGATTAATTAATAATCTCTCTAAGATAATAATTTTTTCTAGTCTTGACTAGGGTCAATGGAAAAAATCACTCATTTCGATAGATAATAAGATAATATATTTTTAGAAGACCCCTATATAAATATATGGTCCCATTAATATTATAAATTAATAATCCTTTAAAAGTACAAATATATCTAAGAAAAATTAGTGAAATATGATTCTATTATGTTATGTTTTTTATTAAAATTTAAATCTAGTTGAAGCTCATCTCTAACTTTTCTTATTGCATCCAAGAGTTTCGGTGTTGTCTTTTCTAATTGCACCATAAAATTGTGAAGAGTTCTAGGTGCAAGTGTTTCCTTACGCATAACTGATTCTAAAAGCATTGTATCATCTTCAACTTTATCATCAATATTGTTTTTCCAATGATATCCACAATTTGTTCTAAGCTTTGGACCTCTGAACATGTATCATTTTCACCCATCCAATAAGTTATTAACGTCAAATTTATTGCGGTAATCGAGATCATTAATCATGATCTCAAATTTATGAATGACGTTTTCACAAGTGGGTTCTTTCAAATTCTTTGAAATTTCATTTCTAAATAATTTTTCAGTGTCAAAACACTTATTGATTAAATAATACTTCTATTTGCCTTTATTAATTTAGAGAGGTTTTACCGTAGTAAATTATATTCACTTGTGGAGGTGAAAAGAGGAAGTTGTGAAGCTTCTTAAGTCTAACCACCAACTTGATACCACTAATTTAAATTATAAGTCATTTAGCAGGAAGTATTTATAAGAATAGTGATGAATAGAGTATATTTGTAATATTGAGATAATTAAGTAATAGATGAATTAATTATAGTTACTTTATTTCTTATATATTATTTGATTTGGTGTATTGAAAAAATATGCATCGCATAATTTCTACAATTTTTTTTGTTAGTTTCCAGAAAAAAATCATTCATATTCTTTAGCTTTATACACTTTCAAGGGGAATTTTTGTGTCTTTTACTGTACTTATGTATATATACACTTTTAGGGGAATTATATCTTTAACTGTGTTATGCAGTGGCGGAGCTAGAATTTTTAATAAGGGGTTTAAGATCTGAAGAACTAAACATACGAACTAATCGATGAGTGTTCGACATCTACTATATATACATAAAAAATAATTTTAACCATGTATAAATAATAATATTTTCCGCCGAAGGGGTTCAGATGAAAAGAGGAAGTTGTGAAGCTTCTTAAGTCTAACCACCAACTCGATACATCTAATTTAAATTATAAGTCATTTAGCAGGAAGTATTTATAAGAATAGTGATGAATAGAGTATATTAGTAATATTGAGATAAGAAATACATGAATTAATTATAGTTACTTTATTTCTTATATATTATTTGATTTGGTATATTAAAAATAATATGCAATGCATAATTTCTACAATTTTATTTTTGTTAGTTTCTAGAAAAAAATCATTCATATTCTTTAGCTTTATACACTTTCAAGGGGAATTTTTGTTTCTTTTACTGTACTTATGTATATATACACTTTTAGGGGAATTATATCTTTAATTGTGTTATGTAGTGGCAGAGCTAAATTTTTTAATGAGGGGTTAAAGATTTGAAGAAATAACACACAAACTAATCGATAGGGATTCGACATCTACTATATATACATAAAAATAATTTTAACTATGTATAAATAGTAATATTTTCTGCCGAAAAGGGTTTAGATGAACCCTACAGAAGACTGGCTCCTCCCCTAATGCTATGCATAAATACACTTTCATTTTTTATGTATTAATTAATTATATATAGGATAATATCAAATAAAATATAATATAGGTTAAAAGATTGTATCATACGAGGAATGTCTCCCACCAAACCACCCCTTAATATAGTGAATACTTATAAAACACAAACAAACTCTAGAACTTAAAAGGTTTGAAATTATTAAAATTGAGTTTGATATGTTATTGCAGTTTGTTTGAAGGATAACAAAAAGTAGGTGACAAAAGGATGCAATGCCCAAGAGAATTGTTTGAGACAGAGACAGAGAGAGGGGGAAACTTGTACTTTAACCAAATACTCCCTTTAGCTTAGTTTTTGAAGAAGATGTTAGATGGCGAGAGTGACTTGTCTTTTTATCTTTTCGAAGAATTGAAAAGACTACCGTTGACTAGTCACTTTAAACTCTCTTCCCATTCTTTCTTCCTCTTCCAACCTCTTCTATCGTGTCCGTTTCTTTTTAATTATCATAATTTTATTTTTTAAGAGTGAAACGAACATATTATAAACAAAATACAGTACAATACATAAGCAGAGTGAGTCTTCATTGTGCGTTTCTCAAGCTTGTCAAGTTATGATTAATAAATGATAGTGTGTTTTATAAAATATAAAAAATTGAAATAAATTTTTAAGTTATCAAAAGACCCCAAAAAATTCTAAGTTATGACAAAATACTTTTTGCCAAATCCCAAAAGCTGCTTCTATTTTTTAATGTCCAAATGTGTCCTAAATGGTCTCTTCAAATAACAAAAATATCACTTATATATATTTGGGGATAGCCGGATAGGTCTATAGTAGTCCTTTTTTTTATATATTTTTGAGTATTTTAAAATTTCTTGATCTGTGCAATTTATTTTATAAACAAAACACCTAATAAGTCTTGTCAATTTTTTAAAATGGAAATAACATAAGTTGTACTTCAAGGGGGCAGACCTATATTGGTGTGCAAATGGTAGGAGTGCCAAATGATACGATTCGATCGATTTTTCTTGAAAATTATATTAAATAAAATTAGATTTAGATTTTTTAAAATTATCTCAATGATCTCAAGTTTTCTTTGATAATATGATTTGGTATTTTATTTTATGTCATTAAGAGTCGCACTATTTGTCACACATTGTATTGGTACGGAATTGACAAAATGAAGGCTCACCTCCAAAATCTTGTGTCATTAGAAGTTACTGTCAAAATTTGAAGGTAAGTTCTACGTGGTAATTAGACTGATTATGTTGTATGGGGCAAAGTGTTGCTCAATTAAATCTCTCATGTTCAGAAGATGAAAGTCACAGAGAAGAAGATTTTGAGGTTAATGCGTGACATGCTAGGAGAGATAAGATTAAGAAATATGATATCTGAAACAAGAATGAGAGTGACCTTTGTGGTGAAAAATATGAGGAAAGCGAGACTGAGAGGTTTTGATATATGAAGAGAAGAAATGTAGATCTATACCCTAGTGAGCAGGTGTGAGAGGTTCACAATGGTGGGTGTTAGGAGAGGTAGAGGCAGCTGACCGAAGAAGTATTGAGGTGAGGTGACTAGACAAGACATGATGCATCTTGAACTTATCAGGGACATGACCTTATATAGGAGTTAGGGCTTAGAGGTCACAAATTAGGGAAGGTTAGTTCGTACTTCAACGTTCTCTTGCTTTTCTAAGGGATTGGCTTGGTAGTCGTACTTGTACATGTTTTTTTACCAATAAAATAATATTAGCACTATTTCCACAATTTCTTGTTCTTCAATTTTGATTATCACCTGTGCTTCGATTATCACATTATTTCATTACGTTATTATTCTTTTTCTGTATGTTGTATATTGCTCTGTATGTCACATTATTTCATTGTTGTTACAATTTTCATTTCTATATTCCTTTTTTCAAACTGCTTTGAAATACTTCACAGTGGCAGAGCTACAGTGCCGATGGTGTCCAATTGGACACCTTTCGCCAGAAAATTATACCGTATATATAAGTAAAATGCTACTTGAATTGGTTAAATTTAATATTTAAGATACCCTTAACATAATGAGAAGCTGCGGCGCAGTGGTGTGAAGCTCTCCTGCTCACACTACACGCGTGGGTTTGAATCTCCGCAGTTTCATTTTTATTCATTTTTAGTAGAACTCTCCTATTTAATTGCTCCTTTAATTTTATACGCTAATTAAATTAGTTTCTAAATAATAGTTATTAAATTTGTTATTTTTGAAGTAATTCAGATATTATTCATCAAAACGATTTTTAATTAGAAATTTACGTTTAGTAGCCAATTGAATTTTCAATGAATTGGACTAGTTATTTCTTTTCACTAAAATTTGAAATAAAATTTAAATGTAATTATTTAACTTAAGTTAATAAAAAACTTCTAAACTATTCATAAAGCGAATAAAAGAACACCTCGTTTGATTTTGATTCCATTATTCATGTCTCATTATTGTTGTCGTCAGCAGAGATTAGTGAAAACTTGAAACGTAAAAATGATTTCATTTTAAGCTTAATCACCCTCCCCCTCCTCTTTTTTTTTTTGCTTTGTTCGTGTCATGATCCAGACCGTCGTGATTGACACCCACACTAACCCTCCGGTGGGAGAACCATTACTACTAACCAACTAACCCCAAAACTAAACATTTAAAGATACAGAAGCAGGTTTAAATGCAGAATATATATAGAGTTCCCCTAAACTCCAAAAGTTTAAATAAAACTAACCAAACTAATGCGGAAGAACAACCCCTAGAACCTGAAAGTCATTGTACCAAAACTCTGATTAACTAACAAGTGTAAGGAAAGGGGGTGCAACCCAGAAAACTAAACAAAACACCCTAAACAAATAGTCTGAGTCTGAAAAGAGTGGACTTAAACAAGAGAGATCCATGGCAGCCTGAAAGAACTAGCTCACCCTTAAATCCGGACACGCTCAATAGTCACCTAGCTGAGGTATGTCAGTAGCCGCCTGAAGATGCCCTGTACTCAACAAGGAAAGAGCAAGTGCAGTATAAGTACACAACCACATTGTACTGGTAGGATCACGCGGCTATTCCAGTAAGTGAAACATATATATAAGCAGTCACAACATAGTAAACACGCATATACCGAACATATACAATATCAATTATCATTTCAGGAGCAATGTACAATTCCACATTCTCAATACAAGTATATATGACAAGTCAATGGTCCTCGTATGGAACCCAATTCAATGGTACTCTCATGGAATCCATACCCAAACTGTTAGTGTGCCGGATAGTGACACCCGATCCAAGTTAGTATGTCGGAACGTGACACCCGATCCAATATGTATGTTGGTACGTGACATCCGATCCCAGTTAGTATGTCAGAACGTGACACTCAATCCAATATGTATGTCGGTACGTGACATTCGATCCCAATTAGTGTATCGGAACGTGACACCCTATCCATTCAACATGCCACAATCACAATGTACATTCTCATAATCATACAATCAAATGTTGATTCATGGCTTACAATCAATCATTCACACTCATTTACATTAGGTGTGATCAATAGTGCAACATGCGCATACATAATGCATTACAATGAAGCAAATACTAACATACATCACACAAACTTGAAATCAAACCATCACCTACCTCGAAACCAAGCTTGAATCCCCTTAAGACACTTGAATCTTCCCTTTTCGGATTCTTTCCGATTATTCGTGGTCTAAAAACATACAATTAATGCAAGGATCAATAAATGAGGCCTAATTACCCGAATTACAATCGAAACTATTAACCCTAGGCCAAACCCAAGATCCCAATACCCAAACTAGGGGGTTTTCCACCATTAACTTCAGATCAAAACCCTCCCCCAACAATAATTACCCAAGAATCTAAGTTCTACGGATCGAAATACGGATTAGGGGAGTACAATCCTTACCTTTAGTGCTAGAAGAGGTGGAAAACCTTCAAGGAAAAGCCCTGGGTCATCTCTTAGCTCTCAAGAACGAAACTTGCAGAAAATAACATTTTTGGGGTTTATTTCCGACTTAAGTCGCGTATGTCCCGCTGTGGCGGACCTTATCCCGCTACAGCGGCCCCGCCCTGGCGGCTTGCACAGAGACAGAAAGTCGAATTTAGAGTTTAAAACCCCCATGTCACAACACACCTTCAACCCATGACATACAAAAATTACTCGTTCACGCTAAGATCAGTTTTGAGAGTTCTACTCGCCCGAATTCAATTTCGTAAAGTCGCACGGGTTCCTTAACGTCTTAGCTATCCGCTCATATGATCAAATTCATAACTAGATCTCTCATTCATTACCAGATTTTCCTAGACCTCACTGACTCAGATTTCGTCCAAATCTGGACTAGGCTAGGAATTTCCAAGTTACTACTCAAAAGTTTTCTGGCCCCAATCTTTCCCCATTGGCTTTTATCTAACGACGTCGTTACAGTTCGTTCATTTCATATTAAATTAAACACAAATATTAAAGCTAAGTATTATTCAATTTGTTTTTAAAATTTTTGGAACATCTATTCGTAAAAAAAATTAATATTAATATTAAGTAGTTTAATTTTAAGTTTTTCAGTGCATCCATTTATCAAAAATTGCTTATAGAATACTTGGACACCCTTCGTAAAATTTCTAGCTCCGCCATTGATGCTTCATGTTAGTCGAGGGTCTATCAGAGACAATTTTTCTATCTTTACAAGATGACAACAAGGTCAACATATACTCTACCCTTTCAGAGCCCACTTGTAAGATTACAGACATCCTACCCTCTTAGAGTCCACTTATAAGATTACAATGAATATATTATTATTGCTATCGCATTAAGAATCACACTATTATTAAAAAATCTATTTCATTATATAAAATAGGGGAAAAGATAAAAAAATATATCTGAACTTTAACTGAAATTGCTGTAACAATATCAAACTTTGGACAAGACCTTTTACCCCTGCACTATTTAATAGTGTATTTTAAAGGTATATATGTGCCACGTGGACATCATAAAAACTGCAACATTATAAATAGTAACTTGTCTACGTGAGCACATATATACCTTTAAAATACACTATTAAATAGTGTAGGATAATAGGTCCTGCCCAAAGTTTGAGATTGTTACAACAATTTCGGTCAAAGTTCGAATATATTTCGAACCCTTTTCCCTGTAAAATACTAACAAAAATTGATACTATACAAAAAAAGTATATAATTCTCATGAAAATATGGAACTGATAAGATTCTAAATATGGGTATGATATCAGCAATTAGAAAAATTAATTAGAACATGATAATTTATGTCAAGAAAATGCGCACTATATCTAATGAAAGATGGTGTTAAAAAATGTGAGAAATTTCATATAAAGCACGTAGATTTTCAATGTAAAGTTTTATACTTTGAATATTTTGTTGTCATATATTCTTAGAAAATTTACTAAAAAATGTCATTTCCATATCAATGATACAATCCTAGGAAAAAGTTATACTCAAGGGCCACGATTGGGATGGGTTCAGAGTCGAAAATTGAATCTCAAATCGAAATTTGTAATAGGAAGTTGAGTCCCAATCAAGATCAAAAGTCAAAATCGAAATCAAATTTAAGAATTTCTAGTCAATGAAAGAAAAATTATGAATTTCTTCAATAAAATGGAAGTCAAAGGTCACTTTGTTCTTGTAATATGACCATTATTTTGGTTGTCATTGGGTGGGCTCCATCCATAATTCTCAAGCCTATTATAATTAAAAAAGGTTTGCTCAAAATCATTTTTGATGCCAAAGAAATCAATGAATAGATGAGCATTATTGGAAAAGTTTTTCCTTTACTAATTTGCTAATTGGAGCCCAAGAATTCTTCTTCTATAAATAGATAGGAGTTCTTTCACTTGAAAACACTCCTTGAAGAACTTGAAAACTTTTCAATGCTCTCTTCATTTATCTTTCTTTTAGAATATTTTGTAAGAGAGTGGGTGATAGGAACACATGTGTAAATTCTTCTTTTGGAGTGATTTTGTGAATTTATTCTCTTAGGATACTTTTTGAGGTAATTACTCTAATTTATAACCTCTAATGTATTCTTAACGGGTGTTTGGTATAGTGTATTATCAAAAATAGTGCATGCATTAGTTTTGTATAATAGTAGTACTTTATGTCCTTATTTGGTACATCTTTTATGTTATGTATAACTAATGTTTGCATTAGTTATAAATTTTATTGTGTATTAAGGAGTGTATTACTAATACCATAAATTTCTAGATATTAATAATGTAAACAGATTTAATACATGCATTAGCATGATTAAAAACTCAAGTATCCTTCAAAATCCCTTTTACATCTTTTCTACCATAATTGTGGAGGATATTCTTGTAATTTTTTTTTATGCAATGCATGTTTTTTAATACACCAAATCAAACAATGCATAAAAAATAATATATTAATAATTAATGCAAGTAACTAATACACTTTACTTAACATTAGTTTTATACATCATACCAAACGATGTTATAGTGAAATTGCTTCCATATTTTTGATAACATATATTATTAGATATTTATACTTATACATTGCTAAGTACATATATTATTATTGCTAAACCCCCATTAACGATAAATAGGTTTTAAAATTAAGGCAATCTTATATATATATAATTTTATAAACCACAAAAAAAAAAAAAAAAAAAGGTGTGGAAAGGGTTGGATTGTCACCCCCAAATTCCAACATCACGCAAAGCTCCTAAAAGGAAGAGTTGTCTGACTCTTATTCCAAAGTATGGTCCCATTCATCTCAACAACTATAATCCATTTAAACACTCTCAACACGCGCCAACTTTTCTTTTTCTTCCAAAAGATACTTTTACTTGTACTCCCTCTGTCTCTGATCACTCCGTCTCTAATTACTTATTTTTTTTTTTTTTTTAGTTGTCCCTAATTACTTATTTATTTTAATAAATTAAGAAAGGATAAAATATTTTTACTTATTATACCCTCAATTAATTACTTTGAAAAAGGTAGAACTTTTTAAAAATCTTAAGTTTTTAATTCATCAACTTCATAATTAATAGGGGTAAAATAGTAAACTTACTGTGTTGATAATTGCTTTCTTAATATGTGTATCAATTCTTAATAGGTGTGCGAATTCACTATTATACCTTCTTTCATTCACAACAAAAGCTTTTTATTTTTTGAACCTTTCATATTCCATACCTTTAGCAGGTGTTTGGAGTTTTAAGCATAGGATTTGAGATCCCACGTAACGATTCTTTTAGTCGTTTTGTGAATTTTATTGATTTTTTTCTATATTAGAGGTAATTTATGACTTGCAAAGATGACTGTATAATACTCAAGATAATTTGATAAGTTTTGGAGAAGATAATTTATTTTGAGAGTATATATGAGATGTATATAATGGATGTTTTTAGTTTGGAACTTCAAAAAGGTTTTGGACAATGTTTAAGTACAATGTTATTTCTTAAGTGAGAGGGTGTAATATCTCTAATTTTTATTGAAAAATTATTTTGTATTTAACAAAGATAAAAGGGGAAAAGAAAAGGAACTAGAGTTTAATTGAAAAAAAGAAGAAAAAAACAAGTGGAAAAGGAGATAAAAATGTGTATCTAAATATGAAAAGTAACTGAAACACATTAATTAAAGAGCAAATTACACATATGACGACTATAAAGTATCTATTGTATCACTGATTCAAAAGAAAATAAAAAATTTCAAAACTCTTCTAGTTTTTTAGCATAGAAAATCTTTTCTATAGATACAAATAATCTTAATTCAAATACATAAACTATTTGTTAGATATATGTTTATATTTTGTCAGATATATATTTTGATCACTGTCTCTCCTCATCATTCTCTCCTCTTTAGTCATCGACCAACGTCATCTTACTACTCGTCTCCTCACCACCATGAATTTTTCATCTCCGATGAGAACTCCACCAAACCAACAACAAAATTCTTTTTTCCTCGCTACTCTTCTCCTCACCATCAAAACTCCGGCGAGCCATAAAAACTTCAACGATACTCCATCTCTAGGTATTAAGAAAATGCCAGCGGAAAAAATTATCATCATGGTCAAGTCTAAATTGAGCAAAAAGTATTTTGGGTGATGAATATAGGAGGGGAAACATTAGGGGAGAGAGTAGACTGAGGGTGTGTTTGGTACGAAGGAAAATATTTTCTATGGAAAATGTTCTCCTGTAAAACAAGTAGATTTTTGACTTATTTTTTCATGTTTGGTTGGTGAGTAGAAAATATTTTTCGAAAAAGAGTTTTTAGTATTTGATTTATGATTAAAAAATATTTTTGAGAAAATATCTTTTATTTTTACTAGAGATTATAAAATAATTTTTGAATTGAAATTATAAAATATTTTTTAAAAAATAAACTTAATTTTTTTTTGGGGAGGGTGGGGTGGTGGGGCAGGCGCGGGGGGAGGGGTGAGATGGGGTAAAAAAAAATAAAAAAACAAACTTAAATTTTTTTTTGTAGGGCGTGGGGGGTCCCGGGTAGGGGTGGGGTGAAAAAATAAAAATTTAAAATTGGAAATAATTTTTAAAAACAAACTCTAAATTTTTTTTTGGGAGGGGGTAGTGGGGCTGGTCGGGGGGGGGGGGTCAGGGTAGGGGTTGAAAAATAAAAATTTGAAAGTATCTTTTTAAAAACAAACTTTAAATTTATTTATTTTTACTGCTAGGGGACTGGCGGGAGGGGGGGAGGCGTTGAGGGTAGGAGCGGGGTGGGGTGAAAATAAAAATTTGAAATTGAAAATATATTTTAAAAATAAAACTTTAAATTTTTTTTGGGGGAGAGGGGGGTGGGGGGCTGTCGGGGAGGGGGGGCAGGGGTAGGGATGGAGTGAGATAAAAAAATAAAAATTTGAAATTGAAAATATTTTTTAAAAACAAACTTTAATATTCTTTTTTTGGTGGGGGGCTGGCGGGAGGGGGTGGTAGGGAGCTGGGGGGGGGGTCGGGGTGAGGGTGGGGTAAAAAAATAAAAAAATTGAAGTTGAAAAATATTTTTTAAAAATAAGCTTTAAATTTATTTTTT